>VXBS01002814.1:237743-250131 GCA_013400255.1 Sitta europaea | reverse complement strand
GCCCGGCCGTGCTCGGTCGGGAGGAGCGGGGGGAGGCTGGGGGGCAGCGCGCTGTGCCCCCCGTGCCCATTCCCCGTGCCCATTCCCCGTGCCGTGCCCCGTTCCACGGCCCGTTCACGTTTCATGCCCGTCGTCCATCCCACACCCCACAACCCGCCCTACACTCCAGCCGTACCTCACCCCATAACACACGACCCCACGGCATCCCCCCGCTTTACCCCGCCCCGTAGCTCTCGCTGTGCCCCACATCCCTGAGCACGCAGCCCCTGCTGTCCCCCCATCTCGGGGCTGTGCTCCCTCCCCAGCGGTGCAGCAGGGAGCAGATGGGTGAGGAGCAGCCCGTGGTTTGTGGGGTGTTGGGAAAGGGGATGCTCATTGCCCAGGGAGGCCAGCAGAGCGGACATGGCTTGGGATGCTCAGCCCAAGGGAGACCACCCCTGGCTGCCACCTCGCTGTCCCACCACCTGGCCAGCCAGGAGAACCAGGATTCCCATGGGAGGCTCCTGCCCGAGCTCCCTGCTGGCAGGTCCCTGTGGGACATCTGAGCCAGGAATCCCTGTCCTGCCCATCCCTCGGGCCCACGGCAGCGACTTCACCCTGAGGGACACGAGGAGGGGCAGGCACATGGCCTGCAGCCAGTGTCCCCTCCCTGTCCCCATGGCCTGCAGCCAGTGTCCCCTCCCTGTCCCTGCCTCTCTGTCCCCCAGAGCTGTGGTTAAACAGAGCCTCAGGGCCAGGCCGTGCCCATGGGCTGAGCCTTCCCCTGCCTCCTCTCTGCTCTGAGGAGCAGTGAAACAGTTAAGCAGCTGAGTGTCTTTTCTCCATCACACCCATCGATTCCGAGAACCAGGAGCCCAGGTCGATACCTTGGTCCCAAACCTCTCGTTGCTGTTCCCCTTCCTGCTCTCCCTGCCCGGCCCTGGCAAGGACCAGGAGGGCACCTCCAGCAGCTGCTCCCTCTGCCTGCCTTTGGGTCCCATTTTGGCTTCTGCCTCGGAGGTTCCACACTCCAGAGCACAGCAAAGAATTTACAGCCCCTGAGAAGGATTTTTCTCGTGTTTCTGGAGCAACCAGTTAACCCTTTCCCACTGGGGCTGAGGAAAGGGAGCAGCTGTGGGACCAGGGGGACTGGGAACTGCCCTGGGGGTGTTCCCAGGGGAATGCCTGCCTGCCAGCATTGCTGCTGGGACACCACGGTGCCACTTTCCATCCCACGTGGCCAGACCACAGTTGGCTCTGTTGGGAGCTCTGCCTCTCCCTCAGCCAGACAGCAGCCCCTCGCTGGCGTTCCAGTGTCGGGGAAGGATTCAGGAGCAAGCAGCCAGGAGTAGAGTGCCTCTCTCTGCATCTCCATCACCTTATTTTTAGTTACGTTATGTAAGTTCTTCGCTACGTCATGGATGTGGGGGGTTCTTGCATCTAATTCCAGTGTGACAGCCCAGCAATTCAAACAAGCTGTTCCTCTGGTGAGGAAGATAAAAGGATTTGTAATTTCTGATAATAAAAGAGGCCTTTTGGGACGGCCCTCAGAGAATCTCTTCCATCTAGGCCTGCTCGCAGACAGCCGCTCCACTTTCTTCCCATGCTCTGCTTCTTCTTATCCCCCGGAATTCCAGTGCTGAAAACCTTTCTCCCTCATGATCTCCCAGAGCAGCTCCACGGCTGGAAGCAGCCCGGGGGTTCATTTCCCCACAGCCAGAGGCACACGGAGCGGGTGATGCTCGTCCCCGGCTCCCGGCCCNCAGCCCCGGCGCTGGCAGCGGCCCCAGCCCCGAGCGGTCCCTCCCCGGGGTGACGGCACCGCGGCACCGGCCCCCTCCAGCCCCGGGTGGAGCGAAGTTGCTGTGGCAACAATAACTTATGTAATCCACCCCGCTCGGCTGCAGGTGTGGGGAGGAAATTGTGCTATTTTCGAAGTTTCATTAGGTCCCTTCTTAATTACCAGCGTGGCACCGCGCCAGCGCTGCCGGCCGGGTCACGAGCCCGGCACGGGGACGGAGGGTGGGGACAGGGCAGGGACACCCGAGGGCAGGGACAGCAGCTGCACCGAGGGACGGTTCCAGCCCCTCCGTGTTCCCAGCCTGGGACGCTCCCTGCTCCCGAAATGCCGCCCCGGTGCTGCCAGGGAGGCACACGGGAGGGAGGTGCTGCCGGGCAGCATAACTGCCCAGGGAGGGGAGCGTGGCACTGCGGGCTCACCCAGAGCTGCCACGGCCTCAGCCACTCGGGGAGCCTCCGGAGGCACGGAGAGAGGGAAAATCCAGAGGGGTTAGAATCCCCGGGCCATTTGAGCGGGATGTGACACCGGCCAGGGCAGAGAGGAGGAAGCAGAGGGACCATCACGGCACCAGTGCTGGCTTTTGTCACAGTCCCTGAGAAAATGCTTGGAGTTTCCCAAGGAAGATCCAACCCCAGCTACTCTAGGTGGCCACTGGGTTCTCCTGGCACTGCCAGAGCAGGAGAGACCAGGCAGGGAACTGGACCAGGCTGAAGAAGCCATCTCCATCATCTCCTCTCCATCATCTCCCCGTTGCCCACTCAGTCCCGCTGGCTCTCTGGCAGCCCTTGGCTCTCTGTTCCCCCTTTTCAGTGTGTGCTGAAGGGGCAGGCCGAGCCCGGCCAGCCCCTGTGCCACGCCCAGCCCGGGCGGGGCAGGTGTGTTCCCGGGTGTTAATGAGATTCCCAGGAATTGCCCGTCCAGTGGTCCCGGGCAGATGGCTTCTCCATCGGAGCCCTGCCATCACTGTGAGCCCTGCCTGTGCTGTGTCAGGAAGTTTTTATTTCTAAAATAATCTGAACGTGATTTTTCTGACATCTGGGGGTCACTGGGGAATCGGCCAGGTGGGTTTGAGCCAAACCAGCCCCCTGCGAGCACAGGACGTGTTTTCCCTGCACAGCTCACTCAGTTCTGCCCCTGCCCTCCTCGGGGGGCCCCTCCTCAACCCCAGGCTGTCCCCCCACTTCCTTTTGAGCACCTCATTAAGGAGCTGGGCCAGCAAACCCCACACCAGCACCCAGCTCATGGAGCATCCCCCCAAACTCAGCTTTGCAGCACAGCCCTGGCTCACCAGCATTCCAGCAGGTGCCTGGAACTGACAGTGAGTAGATTTAGGTTAAATACTGGGAATAAGTTCCTCCCTATGAGGGTCGGGAGGCCCTGGCACAGGTTTCCCAGAGAAGCTGTGGCTGCCCCATCCCTGGGAGTGTTCCAGGCCAGGCTGGACGGGGCTCGGAGCAGTCTGGTCTGGCAGAATGTCCCAGACGCTTTAGGGTCCCTTCCAACGCAGCCCATTCCACGATTCTGTCGCTGTTGGTGCTGGTGGGAGCTGGTCCCTGAATCCTCAGGGGGTCAGGATTAGAAGCTGTGCCTGGGTTGGAGATGTCCCGCCTGTGCCAGCAGCTCCCAGCAGTTAAATCCCCCCGAGCGCCACCGGCAACCCCAGCCAATCCATTTACTGGGGATTAGCCAAGGATGAACAATTCAGGCCCTCGTTCTGCAGGGGGGAAGCTGCAGGGCTGGGTCCGGCGATTCCCGGCTCCCGCCTCACGCTTGGGCACGTGGGACTGCCAAAGGGGGTGGGATAATTTCACCAAGGGGGAAACTGAGGCACGACGATGTACCCGGCCTCTCATCATCCCAGGGTTTCCCTAATCCCATTGGAAGCAGCTTCTGGGCAAGACTCCCAGCAGTGCAAGCTGCTGTGGCCAGGGATTCGGGGACAGCTCTGCTCACTGATGTGGCACTCGCGGCACTCTCGGCCTCGGGGCCATGGCCGGGGCCGCAGAGCCTGGCGACCGGGTCTCATCCCTGGGGGCACCGATGGCAGCCCCCAGAGGGACCCCAGGACCCCTCTGCTCCCACCCCACACCCCGTATCCGGGACACTCCTGGTGCCAGCAGCGCTCCGGGAGCTCCCCCGTGCCGGCTGGGGGACAGCCCAGCCCGGTGTCCCTGCTCGGTGTCCGTGCCCTGTCCCTGCCCGGTCCCGTGCCCGCTGTCCCGTGCCCGCTGTCCCGTGCCCGGTGTCCGTGCCCTGTCCCTGCCCGGTGTNCGCGGCTCTCCCGGAGGCTCCCGGGAGCGCGGGCACAGGGAGGAGCCGGGATGACGGAGGAAACGAGGAGTGGGTGGGAGAACAAAGCGCTGCGGCTGCAGAGCTCTGCCGGGCCCGGGGGGATGGAGGCACCGGGGGGAGCGAGGGATGCGGGCACGCTCCGGGAAAGGGGCGGCGGGGCTGGCACGGCTCTGGGACAGCCGGACACACCCGTGCTGCCATCCCTGGGGACCGGGCAGGCTTGGGGGGGCCCCACAGCAAACCCAGCCTCTGCCGTGCCCCGCTGGCGGCCGGGGGAGCAGAGCTGTGCCCCCAAAACCCGCCGGGTGCCCCTCGCTGCCAGGCTGGGGCACGGCCCGAGCCCCTGGCCCTCCTCACCTGCCCCAGCGCCTGTTTCACGAGTGAGTAATGCTGAATTACAGCGCTAAGGAGCTCTCTGGGGATCCTTCGGAATAACAGGAATAGTTTATGCGATTTGCATAATTGGTATGATGGGATTTTGCATCACGTTGCTGAGCTCGGGGAAGCGTCCGGGGCAGAGCCGAGGTGCTGCAGGGGGCTCTGGGCACCCTGGGGGGCTCTGGGCACTCTGGGGGGCTCTGGGCACCTTCAGGGGCTGCCTCCCCCCTGCCCAGCCCTGCCTGGGAAGCACCAGCCGGTCACAGAGAGGTGGCAGAAGGGACAGGATCAGGTCCCGCTGCCATCCCCTGCCCGTGTGCCCCCTTCTGTCCCCCAGGCTGGCACTGGGCTGGTGGCAGCCCCCTCGGTGTGCCAGTCCCATGGCAAGCACTTCTGCTGGCCGTGGCTGCCCAGCCCAGCTCCGGGCAGCCGCAAACCGCCGGATCTGGGGCTTGGTGCCACATTCCCCCGCCCCAGGGCCACCCAGCTCCCCGCACGGCTCTGCAGCCTCTCCTCGGGGGCTCCTGCAGGCTCCAAGCACAGCTCAGCCCTGGCACCGGGCCCCGCTCCTTTCCTCCCTGGCTAATTCATCCCGGAGCAGCCTGGCATCGCCCTGCTGTCACACACAGGCTGGGGACCCCCCTCGCCGGCCCTCGGGGACACCCGGCGTGGCCACGGCTTCACCCCGCGGCCTCGAGGAGCCGCATTCCAGGGCAGGGCAGGGCAGGGCAGCAGAAGCGGTGACGCGGGGACAACTGCCACCTGCCCGCGCTCCTTCCACCCATCTCCCGCGTCCCCCCGCAGGAGGAATTCGGGCTCCTACGTCAGAGCAGGCCCTGCTGAGGCATTTCAGCCCTGCCAAGCACCACCGGCCACCGGCAGCTCCCGTCTGGCACCAGGAGCCAGCAAAGGTCACATTCCCGGCCGTGCTCGCACAGACCCGCTTTGTTCCAGCGCTGCTCTCATTAGGAAATGGCGCTGATTTTTTTTTTTTTTTTTTTTTCCCACAGTTGAATTATCAAAACTTGGGCTTGTTCCCTGCCAAAGCCTCTGCTGGTGACTCAGCGTGACACCAGGGCACTGAAAATACGGAAGAGGGAAAGGGAAGGAGGCAGTGGATGGTTCCCAGTGGGCAGCTGGCACTGCCAGGTTCGGGTGCAGAATGCAGCACCCCAGCGGTGCTGGGAAGCACCCAGCGCCCTGGGACTCCCACGCAGGGCAGGGCAAGCTCAGGGTGTGGATAATGAAGAGGAGGAGGAGGAAGGTGAAAGATCCTCAGCAATCTGTGCCTGGTCCCGAGTCAGGGTTTGCCGGGGAGGGTGGGGGACAAGGGACACTGTGAGTTCATTGCCCTGGGTGGGAGCTGAGGGGGGACAGGGGGACCCCCAGGGCCTCTGAGCCCCTCGTGCCAAAAAGGACCCAGATGAGAGGCCCAGGGACCGGCAGCTCCCAGCTTCTCAGCTCTGTTGTGTTCTTCCAGGGGTGTTCCAGCAAACATTGGAGGCAGCGGAGCATGACAGCGTGTCAGGGGGTGCAGCCGCGTTGGGGGGCAGCTGTGCTGGAATGTGCAGCTGTTTGGGGGCTCTGCAGCTGTTTGGGGGGGCTCTGCAGCTGTTTGGGGGTGGGCTGGCAGCCCCCCTCCCCGGCAGAGCTGTCATCCAGCTGTGTTGGCATAGAAACTGCCGGGGCTCTGCCACTGCCTCCTGCTGCACAATTCCCTCAAAGCCCAGGGAAGAGGCTGCTGGGGAGGGGAGGCAGCTCCCAGCCTTTGCCCCAGAGCAGCTGGGTGTCAGTTGGACAGAGCTTCTGTGCAGGCACATCCCACGGGATGGGGCAGTGTCCCCGTGGAACAGGGACCCTCCCTGTGGAGGGGAGTAGGGAATGGGCAGCAACACCTCCCAGCAGAGCTCCTCGGCTCGCCCTTCCCCTGCATGAGGCTGGGATCCCACACTGCCACACAAACTGCTGGGAACAGCACAGAGAGCCAGGAGGAGGGCCAGCTGCTGGGAATGCTGAATTGCCCACCACTGCCGTGGGCACTGCCCAGGGCCAGGAGCTCGAGGGCTGTTCCTGCTCCCCAGGGGTTCACTAACAACGAGCAGCACTGCCTCCACGCTCCTCTCACTCAACATCTGGCCAACTCAAACACAGCTGGAAGAGCTCTGTGCACAGCCCTGCCACCGCTGAGGGGCACGGGGGGTGCCAGAGAAACCCTCCAAACTCGGCACAGCTGCATTCCAGAGCCCAGGGCTGGGGGGCTGAGCCGCCCCCGAGGGTCTGCCTGGCACAGGCAGGGGGATCCGGGGGCATAGAGAGAGACGTGAACCCAGAGTAACAAGGGAGCAGCTGCTGCCCAAGCACGGCCAGAGGCTCAGGAAGGGCCCGGGGGTGTCCCCAGTCCCTGTGCCCGCTCCACACAGGGGACAGGCACACCCAGGGGCTTGGGGCTGGCTCCACAGGGAGGGCAGCACAAAGTCCTACAGAGGGAGGCAAACTGGGAGGGACAGGGTGGTCCCTCAGGTGGGAGCCAATGTCTGAGCCCTAAGCCTGGGCATGGACTGGCCCTGGAGCAGTTTGACAGTTCCAGAGTAATTCTTACAAATCCCCTAATCTGGCCTTGCTGTAAACCCAAGGAGGGAGTGGCAGAGGCTCTCCCAAAGCTCAGCCGTGCCTGGCTGGGGCTGTGCCAGGCCTGTCCCAGCACTGTCACCTCCTGGGCCATCCAGGCAAACAGGACTGTTTGTGTCACACAAACTGCAATTCCCTGCCCACCTCTCTCCCAGGGAGGGCAAGGGAGGAGAGAGGCAGCTGCTGCTCATCCAAACCCCTCCTCGTGCACACAGGAGGCTGGAAGGGGAGGCGCTGGGGCCACCGGAGCCAGTTTATTGTCACAGCACAGCACGGAGGTCACACACCCCCAGCCCTCCCGAGGAGACCCGGCACGAGCTGCTGGGGCAGGGATCAGCAGAGCCAATCTGCTCCCAACTTTCCTCTCCGATCAGTCAATGGCCTCTCCACTGTGGCAACGATGGAAGGAGCTGCGTTAACCCCCGCTGATTTTTTCCCGCCGCCCCTCCGCA
This sequence comes from Sitta europaea, assembly GCA_013400255.1. Classification (NCBI taxonomy): domain Eukaryota; kingdom Metazoa; phylum Chordata; class Aves; order Passeriformes; family Sittidae; genus Sitta; species Sitta europaea. The sequence continues at coordinate 242,601 of VXBS01002814.1, read as the reverse complement.
CCCAGCAGGACCCAGCCCGGCCTCGGGGCAGCGTCCCTGGGCAGGGCTGGCTCGTCCCTCCTGCTGCCAGGACGGTCACCAGAAGGAAAAGCAGCGCAGAGGGACCGCGGCACAGCCTCCTCATCCCTCTCCCGCGGCGGTGCCAATCCAGAAGCTGCTCTCCCAGGACAGATCCCTTCCTGGGAGCGCCCCGCGCTCCTGCCGTGACCGCAGCTCGGTCAGGGCACGGTTAAAGCCCAGCACCGGGCTGGCACCGCGCCGAGGGAGCCCCGGAGGAAAAGCGCTGCCCAGAAATGCTCCTGCCAGCGCGGCTCTGGTGGATCCAAGGCTCTCTCTGGTGGGAATGGGCTGCGTTGCAGCACAGCCGGGACTGAGCAGAGAAGAAAGCACTGAGAGCAGAGCAGGGCCCGGCGCTGGAGCAGGAGCTGGCTGTCCCAGCCAGAGCCACGGCCCTGCGATCAGCCACTGCCCCGGGCAGCTCCAGAGGCAGCAGCTGCTTTGCCAGCACCGTGCTCGTGTCCAACACAGGGCCAGGGCCTGTGGGGCAGCAGTGGAGTGGAAACAGGGGAGCAGCCCAGTCCCTGGGATCACTTTTTGCCTAGCACCAGATCCCACAACCCCAACGAGAGCCCCACAAAGTCTCCAAGCACCCTCTGGTCCTTCTGCTGTCACAGAAATGCAGATGAAGGGTTGTGGCTTCGAGAACATAATAAATACAGGTCTGCAGTGTCCTGAAGAGCATCTGCAAGCTGGCAGGTGAGCTTGTTCCAAGAGCAGCCAAATCTGCCTCCACCTGGCTTCCCAGGCAGTTTTCCAGACCCTTCAGCATCCCAGTGAGTCCTCAGAGGGGCTGGGGCTCCTCCAGCTGCCCCAGAGTGCTCTGCAGTGGTGACTTCTGGAGCTTCAGCTCTGCCCAGTGAGGCAGAGCCCCAGGAAAGCAGTCCTTGTCCCCGAGGAAAGGGGCAGGAGCAGCTGCAGCAGGGTCTGTGATCCATCATCCTGGCCAAAGGGGAGCCCTGGCACTGGAGCAGAGCCCACAGGGAGCAGTCCTGGCTCTGAACCCAGGCAGGAGCTCCTGGCTGGCACTGCAGGCGAGTCCAGGGCTGCCCAGCTCTGGGCTGACCCCTCAGCTCACAGGTGAGCCCAGAGCTGCTGCACAGGGGCAGGGCCCAGCCCAGCCCAGAGCTCAGAGCTCCAGCAGTGCCAGGGCCAGCCCTGCACAGAGGGACAGAGGGACAGAGTGCTGCACAGGGCTCGTGCTCAGCCAGCACACTCTGAGCCTGGGATTTCCTGGGATTTGGCCACAGCAAAGGCAGACTGACCACCAGAATCAAACCTACAGAGAAAAATTTGGCTTTGGATGATTTCGAGTTGCTGTTTAATCCCGAGACAGGGCAGCTGAGTGAGTTTGGAATTTAAGTTACAAAAAAAGAAAGCACTAGAAAATAATCTTGATACAAGAGCGATAATCAGCTGAGGTTCCCCACCCTGTGCAGGGAATCCTGCTCCACAATCCACCCAGCACAGCTGGGATGCTGCCAAGGCATTGCCTGGTCCCAGCACATGCTGGGAGGGCAAACTGTCCAGGGGGAAAGTTTCGTGGGGAATCCCCAGCACTGGGAGTTAAGATGCTGCCACCAGCTCTGGCTTTGGCCTGTTCTTGATGGGTGACACTTCTGTGGAAGGAAAAGAAACTGTTACAGAATTAGGGGATGCAAATACCCTGCAGCCAACTCCTGAGGAGGATCCAGGGCTCAGAGCCCACTCTGCAGGGCAGCAAATGCTTGCACAGCACCTGAACTAAGAGAAATTGGTTATAAATAATCCCACATTCCCTCTTTTTCAGAACATGCCCAGGCCAGCAGAGCCACCAGCCCAGGGACAGATCCTGGGCAGGAGCAATTTGTTTTGTTTGGCCTCAGTGCTGACATCTGAGCCCTGTTTAGGAGTAAACAAGCTCCAAGGAAACCTGCCCCATTGCCCACATCCCAGATTGCTCCTGGGCAGATTCCACACAGGAAAAAGGCTTCTTCCAGCTCCTCTTTGCACAAACAGGGAGGTCCAGCTCCTGTGAGCAACAGCTCAGGGCTCTGCTGTCCCAGGAGAAGAATCTTCACCAGTCTGAGTTTTCAGCTCCTCAGCACAGACACCCCAGTGGGCTCCTTCCCTGCCAGGCAGGGCCACCAGGGCATCTTTGGTCACTTCTCAGTGAGCTCTCCCACTTGCCAGCTTCATTCCCACACAGATCCATGCACAGAGGCTTCGGAGGGCTCAGGAACACCCAGGGACCAGCAGCTGGGTGCAGCTCGTGCTCTGACAATCCTGGAACTCTGGGACTCCATCAGCTGCATCCAAATCACTGGGAGGTGAGGTGGGAAGAGCTCCAAGTCATCCCAAGCCTCAGGGAGCTCCAGTGCTGTGCAGGGTGAATCCAACATCCACAGAACACCCGAGAGGATGGGGCTGCCCGGGGCTGGCCCAGGCAAGGGAGGAATTCCTTCAGGAGCCTCCTGATGGACTGGGGGCTCTCAGGGCAGGAGCTGCCTCAGAGCAGGCCCAGGGTGACAAGAAAAGCAGCTGTCACACAGGGAGCTCCCAGGGGATGGCCAGGTGCTGATGGAACAGGGAGCAGAGCCTTGGTCCTCCTGCAGAGAGGCTCAGCTGGGCCTGCCCCAGCCCAGGAGCTGCTCCCCCTCCTCTTTTCCAGGACACACACACTGAGGGGGTCTCAGAGCACTGCAGGGGACAGGAGCACCAGAAGGCAAAGGAGAACATACCTGGGATCTTCTCTGGGAGTGGCTCCGAGGGAACTTCTGGAAGCTCCAACTGTTCCTGCAGGGACATTAAAGACAAAGTGTCACAGACCTCCCCTGTGGGCACAGACTGGGGCTGGCAATGTCCCAGATCTCCCCCCAGACTGAGCTCTGAGAGTAGGAAAAATGTACTTTAAGTCCTATTTAAAACAGCTTCCTAAAAATGTGGATTTTAATCTCCAAAACATCAACCTCACCTGAGTAATAGCATTTAATTCTTCTAGAATGGCATCTTCATCCTCCTCAGTCAGGCTGCCAGCCAGGAGCTCATCTATTTGCTGGGGGAGAGAGCGAGGGCCATGGCACTGCCAGCCTGCTGGCTCCTGGACACAGTGCCCATGCCAGCAGCTGGGCAGGGCTGCTCCCAGCTCCTCCTCTACTCACCCTCTGGTACTCCACAGCATCCTGGGTCTCTCCTATTATCCTTTCCACCTCTTCTATGGACATGACCTGAAGGGCAGAGCCAAAATGCAGGGCTGGGAGGGGCCTGCAGGGAGGCAGCCCCAGCCAGGCCCCCCAGCTGCCCCAGCCAAAGTACCTGGTGCATTTTGTTCAGACACTCGTTGCCAATTTTCAGGCCCTCGATGACCTTCATCTCAATCTGGGTGAACTCAATGTCCTGCACCTGGAGTGGGAAGGAAAAAGGGGAGAGCCTGTCACCCTTTGGCAGGCACTGGCACAGGCTGCCCAGTGGATCTTGGAGGGGTTTCACAGAGGTGGGGATGTGGCAGCTGGGGACAGTGGTGGCCCTGGCAATGCTGGGGGACGACTGGGCTCAGAGGGCTCTTCCCATTAAATAATTCCAGGGGTGCCACTACTGGGCAGACAAGGCTGCCAGGACCAGCAGAGAGGCTGCAGGAGCAATGAGTGGAGCCCTTCCTGTCCTGTCAGTGGCACCAGCAGCAGGAAACAGCCACACAACGAGCTCAGCACAGGCAGCTGCACCAGCAGGTCCAACAGCCCCTGAAGTGATGGCACTGGATTTTCCAGCTGCCAGTCCAGCCCAGACCTCCCCAAACCCAAACACAGCTCTGAAATGACAGGGCTGAGCCCAGGAAGGCCTCAGTGCAGCCATCCCCACTGTGAGTAACCCTTCAGCAATTTCCAACCCACCAGTTAACAGGGAACCTGCAGATTCCAAACACAGCACTCTGTGTCTCCAGGGAAAATTGTGGCACACGAACAATTTTGTGACATGTGCCCTTGCACAGAGGGCTGTGCACCTGCCAGGACCTGGCAGCTGGAATGCAACTCCAGGGGATCCAAGGGCAGCCCCAGCCCAGCCAAGGCCTGGCTCACCATCCTCTCCAGGTTGCTGATCTGGTTCTCTGTTTTATCCAACAGCTGCTCCTGGTACCGTTTCTTCTTCAGCAGCAGCATGGCCTTCCTGAGGGACACAGGGGGAGAGAGGCAGCAGGGATGAGGCACCTGAAGCCCAAAGGAGCCCCAGCAAAGCCACCCTTGTCCTGTGCTCCTGCTAAAGGGGACAACTTGTGTGCAGCTGAACTGGCAACCCTGAGAGCAAGGATGAGCTAATTGGATATTGGGAAGAAATCCTTCCCTGGGATGTGGGCAGGCCCTGGCACAGGTGCCCAGAGCAGCTGGGGCTGCCCCTGGATCCCTGGCAGTGCCCAAATCCAGGCTGGACAGGGCTGGGAGCAGCCTGGGTCAGTGGAGGTGTCCCTGCCACGGCAGGGTGGCACTGGGGGGGCTGTAAGGTCTCTCCCAACCCAACCCACGCCGGGATTGTGATTCCTGGGATCCGGCGGTGTTTCCCTCCCGGTGACAGCCCGGAGGTGGCACTGCCGCCCCCGCCCCGGGGTCCCCCTCCCCTCCCCTCACTCTTTCTTGCCGTCCCGGAGCAGCTGCCGGGCCAGCGCCCGCTCCCGCTCCAGCCCCAGGCTCAGCCGCTTCTGGTACTGCCGGAGCTTGTCCCGCTGCTGCTTCAGTTGCTGCGGGACAGAGGGACAGAGGGACGGACAGAGGGACGGACAAGGGTCACAGCTCGGCCCCGACAGCTCCCCCGCCCGCTCTGTCCCCGCCAG
>VXBS01002814.1:211728-237716 GCA_013400255.1 Sitta europaea | reverse complement strand
AATAATATCGGGAATGGGGATAAAATATCGGGAATGGGCACGAAATATCGGGAATGGGATAATTAATAATATCGGGAATGGGGATAAAATATCGGGAATGGGCACGAAATATCGGGAATGGGGATAATCAATAATATCGGGAATGGGGATAAAATATCGGGAATGGGCACGAAATATCCGGAATGGGGATAATCAATAATATCGGGAATGGGGATGAAATATCGGGAATGGGCACGAAATATCGGGAATGGAATAATCAATAATATCGGGAATGGGGATAATCAATAATATCGGGAATGGGCACAAAATATCGGGAATGAATAATCGATAATATCGGGAATGGGGATGAAATATCGGGAATGGGGATATAATTATAGGCAATGGGGGTAATTAATAATATTGGGAATGGGGTTAGTAATATCGGGATTGAGAATAGAGAGAACCAGGAATGGGAATAATATGAGGTAATAGGAATAATATAGGGAATGGGGATAATAATATAGGAAATGCAAGTTACATAGGGAATGGTGATAATATAAGGAGTGGGATGCAGGGAATGGGATACAGGGAATGGGATACAGGGAATGGGAGGTGTGGGAGGGAGGCTGTAGGGGTTGGGGGCTACAGGCACAGCACGGATTCGTTCAGTCCTGGGATTGCTCAGGGTGGAAAAGCCCTCTGACCCCATGGTGTGCTACCATTCCATCCTTGGCACTGCCAGCACCCATTCATCCATTTATCCATCCATCCATCCATCCAAGGCCGCTCACCCCTCGGAGAGAGGCTCCAGAGCTGGATTTCCTGCTGCTCCACCGGGGTTGGGACACACATCTGCCACCAACACCTGCCCTGGGACCTGCCAGACCCCAAAATCCCACCTGGCTCCTTCCTGGACCACAGCTTCCCTGGCCCCACAGAAGGATCCTCACACCACGAAGTGTTCCTGCATTTATTTTTTATTAACCATTTATTTGTCTGTAATCGTTTTACTCTCACATTACAATCGTGTGGGGGGTTTTTATATATTTCTTTTTAAACTTTATTTTTGTAAAATAAATAGAGATAAGTGAACTTTTAAGGTAGGACGTTCTCCAGATCCCTGGTTAAACTCTGTGATCCCATGATTGAATCTCTGCACCACACTTGTGGAAGCACAGCCCACACACGCTCAGGTAAAAGCCCAACAGCCCGAATTCCTTAAAATCCGGAGCCTGGCGGGAGCAGCGGCTCCCACCACGCCAGGAATGTCCTGTTCCTTTCACGAATACACTGATAGGAGTTAAAAAATCTATTGTTCTCGAAGCTGTGAATGTTAAGGGGTTAGGTGAGATCCCAAACTCTGGCTCCCCCCCCGCGGGCAGCCCGGGAAGAGGCACAGCTCTGTTAGACCATCATTCACTCGGGGTTGGGGAGTCGGGAACTTTAAAGCCTTTGATTCGTTATCCTGGGATGTGGCTCGGGGACACCGGCCTGCTTTGGGGACCTGTCCCAAGGCAGAGCCCCCCCTGCCCGGGGCACCTGGGGGTGGCCACGGTGCCACAGCACGGCCTGGAGCCAGGGCAGCAGGGTGGGCAGGGCCAGGAGAGCCCAGGGACAGGGGGCTCTGAGCCTCCTGCAGCACAGCTGGAAGGGACAGGGGGCTCTGAGCCTCCTGCAGCACAGCTGGAAGGGACAGGAACGTTCTGAGCCCTGCCCTCAGCTGGCACTCTGCTGGCAGCCTGCAGATCCTGTGGCACTGGCAGGGGCAAACACTGGGAATTAATTCCTGTCCCTCCAGGTTCTGCACCTCTGGAAGGAAACCTGTCCTTCGGCTGTGCTCTGCCTTCCCACAGCCCCCTCCAGCCCCAGCAGGGATCCCAAGGACCCCACACTCATTATTCAGATGGGGAAGGTGGGGAAGATGGAGCCAGCCTTGCCTGGGCAGCTGGGCTGAGGGTGCTTGGCTCCGAGCAGTGACTGCCTTCCTCCTCCTCAGTGCCCAGGTACTCCCATGCCTGGTTCCAGGGGGCAGCTGTGCCCAGCTGTGGTGTGCAGCTCCAGGTGCCCAAATCCTGCCTCACCTCTGTGCACAGAGCCAGGACAGGGCCCAGCTGTGGCTGTGGAGCTCCCCGTGGCACAGGGACAGTGGCAGCAGCAGCAGGGGCAGTGCCCGAGGTGCCCAGCAGGGCTTGGCTGGCTCGTGGTGACTCCAGTGACTCGCTCCAGGCTCGCTGGGGTGTTGGAGATCTTCATTCCTTTCTTGCCTCCTCTTCCTCACACGCAGCTTTATGGTGTGGGACATCCTGCCCTGTTCTCCTCATCTCCCTGAGCCCCTTCCCGTGGGATCCCTGCCTGCCCAGGCCACCAGGTCCCCGTCTGTCCTTGCTTCCAGGGGAGAGGAGGCTGCAGGGAGGGAGGGGTTCGTGCCCAGGAGACGCTGCCCTGCCTCCCTGGCAGGCACATGCCGTGCTCGGGTCCTGCCCTGCCCAGGAGCTGGGTTTGGCACAGGGTTGGCAGCAGCTGGAGGGTCCCGTGGAGCTGTAGGTGAGTCCTGACAGTCCTTGAAGCACCCACACTCCAGCAAAACAAGGAACAAAGACTAAAACAAGACCCTTCTCAAGGGCGTTGCCTCATCCAAGTCCTTCCAAGCTCAGGAGCCGTGTTTCTGACAGAGAAGCCAACCACTGGAAACAAAAATAAATGTTCCTTTTCTGTAGCTTTTAGAGGTTATAGCTGGAAAACAAAACAAAACGAAACCAGGAGATTGTCTCTTCCCCTTGTCAAACCCATCAGTAGCTAAGTCAGAAGAACAAATGTTCAAGTTATGGGGTGCAGCAGCAGCCAACACGAAACATTCAAGTCGATGATTTCTCTATGTACAGGAGGCCCTGCCCGGGGCCGCGCCCGCCGCGCCGTCATCTGATCCTCTTCTCCACAGAGTACACCGAGATGTAGAAGTCATTGCTGCCGACGGCCAGGTGGGGCTGCGGGAGACACAGCGACACACGGCACCGTCAGGACAGACAGACAGCAGGGACAGAAAGACAGCAGGGACAGACAGCACTGCCGGGACAGACAGCACTGCTGGGACAGCAGGGAGCTGCACCTGAACTGGAAGAATCAGAGCTGGGATGGGAGCTGGGATGGGAACTGCACCCAAACTGGGATGGGAACTGGGATGGGAACTGCACCCAAACTGGGATGGGAGCTGCTCCTGAGCTGCAGGGGCTCAGAGCTGGAGCCCTGTGGAGCTGCAGGTGCCCCTCACGGAGCAGCAGCACCAGGGTGCTGGGCTGGAGCTGGGCTGGGAGTCAGCTCAGAGCACCAGGTTGGGACTGGGGGGGTCTCTGTGCCATCCCCTCCCCACAGGCCATGCCAAGCCCAGATGGCAGCAGGGATACAGGGATACAGACCCAGTGAGGATGGAAGGCCAGGCAGCTGATGGCTCCCACTCTCTGCCCCATGAAGCCATCGTAGTATTTGATGTTGTTGATCAGCTCCCCGTTCCCGTTGTAGATGGCAGTGAACTGGTTCATGGAGCCACTGGAAGGGAAGGGACACAACATGGGAATGCTGGGAGGGCACAAAACTGGGTCCCTGGGACAGGAAAACATGGAGAGCTGCTGCCCAAAGACAGCCAGTGCATCCCAGACAGGCCCCAGGCCATGGGCCCCACTCAGAGCCCAGGAATGCAGACACCAAACAGGGACCTAGTGATGGATAAAAAGGGATCCTGAGCAGCAAACACAGTGAAGAAGCTGCACTGCTGTGGGAGGGTTAAAAACAATAAAGTTAACACCTCCCCATGAATGATGTCTGTGGAGACAAATCATCCTCTCCAGGGATCAGGGAATCATGGAATGGTTGGGGTTGAGAGAGACCTTAAAGCCCACCTGGTTCCACCCCCTGCCATGGACAGGGACACCTCCACTGTCCCAGGCTGCTCCAAGCCCCACAGAACCTGACCTGGGACCCTTCCAGGGATCCAGGGGCAGCCCCAGCTGCTCTGGGCAGCCTGTGGCACCTGCCACCCTCCCAGGGCAGGATTTCTCCCCAGTATCCCTGTAACCCTGGCCCTGGGAAGCCATGCCCCTGGCCCTGGCACCCCGGGCCCTGCTCCACGCTGCCCGGTGCCCCCGTGCTGGGGGTGGCAGCAGCAGCACTCACCAAGCAAAGAGGTTGGCCTGGGGGTGGATGTCGAGGGCTGTGAGCCCCTTGACGATCTGCAGCACCTTCATGGACTCGGGCATGCGCGGGTCGAAGAAGCGCACGTCGCCATTGACACTGCCAGAACAGAGAGAGAACAGAGAGCCCGGCTCAGCCTGCCCCAAACCCGGCACAGGGGCTGCCAGGAGCAGCCAGGACACAGCCAGCACACAGCCAGCACACAGCCACCCTCCCGGGGCACTGGGACACGGCACACACCCGGCCCAGGAGCCGGGATCTGACCCCACCCACAGCACGGTCTGTGCAGAGGGAACAGCTCGGGAATGATCCCAAACTGCTGATCCCAAATTACTGATCCCAAACTGCTGATCCTTCATTGCTGATCCCAAATTACTGATCACTCATTTGCTGATCCCTCCCTGCTGATCTCTCATTGCTGATCCCAAATCATTGATCCTTCATTGCTGATCCCTCATTGCTGATCCCTAACCCCTGATTCCAAATTACTGATCCTAAATTACTGGTCACTCATTGCTGATCCCAAATTATTGATCCCAAATTACTAATCCTTCATTGCTCATCCCAAATTTCTGATCCCTTACCCCTGATCCCAAATTGCTGATCCCTCTCTGCCTCTCTTGTTCCCTCCCTGCTCTGGCACACCCAATACTCCCAGCCCCAAATTCCTGCTCTGCCCAGCAGGAAATTGCCTCGGGAGCCTGCAAGCAGAGGGGATGTGCTGGTGCCATCCTTTACTCCCAGTGACTGGACACCAGGAGCTCACCAGTCTTCCTCGGAGTTTGCTGCCAGCTGCAGCAGAGGGGACTGGGAGGAGCTGGGAGGAGCTGGGAGGGAGCTGGGAGGGAGCTGTGGCTCAGCTCCACAGCCTGGGCTGCTCTGGGAAGAGCCCAGAGCTGCCCCTTGGAGCCCAACGTTCCCTGCCAGCTCTGCAGCCCCAGAGCAGCTGCCAGGCTGGAAGGGCTCTGAGGAGAGGGGACCACCAGCCCTCAGCCCAGGACCTGACCTCTGGAGCTGCTGGAGGAGCTTATGGAGAGGAAGATTAAAAACTCCAATATGGGAGCTTGACAAATCTGGCAGCTGCATCACATAATCCCTGTCTGAAAATCTTAATACATTTTTGCTGGCCCATCCCCCCCCCTCAGGAATGTTCTGAATCCCAGAAAATTATGCTTTGTTTCCATTTTCTAATCAAGAAAAAGAGGCTCTTTGTGTGCAAACGGTGGCTTTGTGACAATAAATTCTGTTCTGCTGCTCCTTAATGGCCAAATCAGTACCTGCTGCTCTGGCTGCAGTATTTACCAGGCAGCAGGAATGGATTTAGGGAATTGCACAGGAATACTGCCCAGGAACGTGCCTGACAGCTGCACCATCCACCTTCCTCCTCTTGTTCTCTCCCACAGGTCCCCATGGAGATGTTGGCAGCAGAGCCCCCCCCAAGACATTCTACACCCAGCACCTGCCCCCCTCCCTTCCTCCTCACACACCTCGAGATCCCAGCACCTCCCAAATACACCAACACCTGCCCAGGACACCTCCACCTCCCAAATACACCAACACCTGCCCAGGACACCTCCACCTCCCAAATACACCAACACCTGCCCAGGAGGGCTCCACGTCCCTTTCTGCACTGAGTTTGGAGCAGGAGTTCATTACTGAAGCAAATGTCAAACCCAAGAGCTTTACCCTCCCAGCTGCTGGAACACCAGGGTCAGAACTTGAAGGGAAAAGCAGACCAGGAGTGAGGGCACAGAGCCCCAGGGAGAAGCAGAGTGTGAGTGAGGGCAGAGAGCCACAGCAGAGCCCAGCAGAGCCCAGCAGAGCCCAGCAGAGTCTGAGCAGTGCCCAGCAGTCCCCAGCAGTGCCCAGCTGTGCCCCAGCAGTGCCCAGCAGTGCCCAGCAGTGCCCAGCAGTACCTGACACTCATGATGTTGCCCTCGGGGTGTTTCTGCAGGTAGGCTTTCACCACCCAGGCCGTGTGCTCCCGGTAGGTCATGACCCGGCTGGGGACAGAGGGACACAGGTGAGGAGGGCAGGGCAGGGCAGGGCAGGGCAGCCCCCCCGAGCCCAGGAGGGCTCCAGCAGCCCGGGTTACCATTCACTGAGGGCCATCCTCCTGTCGAAGACACGGATGGAGCCGTCCCCCAGCCCCGCCACGATCAGGGAGCGGTGGGAGTCGCAGGACAGGCTGGTGACACAGCTGTCAGCCCCCGTGGGAATGTCCTGTGAGAGAGCACACAGACACCACGGCCTGGCCTCAGGGCACTGCCCTCAGAGCCCTGGACCGAGGTCCTGCCCCATGCCCATCCCCATCCCCATCCTGGCACCCAGCAGGGTGAGGCAGCTCCAGTGCCCTGAGCCCCAGCAGTGGCACCCTGGCAGCTCTGGAGCCCCAGCAGTGGCACCCTGGCAGCTCTGGAGCCCCAGCAGTGACACCCTGGCAGCTCTGGAGCCCCAGCAGAGCCCGGGCAGTGCTGTGCCTCCCCTCGTCCCTGCTGTGGCACATGTGACAGGGAAAGGGCCATGGAAAAGGCAGCTGGAGCTGCAGGGACAGCTGTGCTGGGAACACACCGGGCACCCACACTGCCACTTCCCCCTTTTTACTTCTGGAGGCAAAAGAATCGCTGAGAACAATCCCTGTGCCTGTTGGGAGGAAAAGCACTGGGTTCAAAGCAGTAAAAACAGCTGAGCAGCTCTGCAAAAGCAGGAAAGACAACCATGGAATGGTTTGGGTTGGGAGGGACCTCAGAGCCCACAGGCACCCCTTCCCCAGCCCAGGCTGCCCCAGGGCCCTGTGCAGGAGCTGCAGGAGCTGCAGGAGCTCATCCCACACCTCAGGGCTGCTCTTGCCCTGCAGATTCCCCCCTGGAGCTGCTGTTCCAGCCCGGGCTGAGCCGGGAGAGGCAGCAGGCCTGGGGTGCTGCAGCCCTGCCCACCCTCAGCTCCTCCTTTGAAGCACAACACTCTGCAGAAGTGCAAATGAAGCACTCGTTCCCCCAGCTGCAATCCCGGTGCTTCCAGAGGTGTGGCTGTCTGTAGTTCAAAGAGGGAAGCACCTTCACTGTTCCTGCTCTTTGTGCTGATTCTCACTTTCCCAGCTACTGAGCCAGGAAGTTCCAATCACTTGAATTTCAACACCCAATCTTGGCAATTAAAAAAAGAAACAACATGTTTTTAGATACTTTCGGTGCAATCGTTAATCATCATCATTTAAAAGATTTTTGCCTCCTGAATTTTGCCGCTCCCTAATTTGCATAGAAAAAAATAATATGTGAAAGTAATTAAGATGAACAGAGGCTTAATTATCCTGCCTCGCAGGGTCAAAGTGTCTCAATTAATGTTCATCCAAGGGTAATTAATTTCGAGAAGCTTTGAAAACTCCACTTCCTTTTTATTCCAGCGTGGTGCCTCCATTCTCAGCGACCACCTGCTTCTCCTTGGAATTTCTGGGGAACTTCCACGTGACTGTGGCTGCCATGAACTCTGGCAGGGCCTGTTCCCCTGGCACAGGGAGCTGTGTGTGCCTCCAGACCATCCCAGGTACCTGTTCCTGTGAAATCCAACTGCATCCCAGGGCCCATCTCTGCATCCCAGTGCCTGACTCTGGATTCCACAGCCTCAGCTTCCCCAAACATTGCTGCCCACCCAGAACAGCACAGCAGCTTCCAGGAGAGCCCTGACACGTTCCCTGAGTATCTGCATGGCTTTATTGACCTTGGAATGTGACCCTGGGGTAGGGCAGCAGGGGCTCCAGGAGCTGGCAGCCCCTCCCAGAGCAGTCCCAGCTGCTCTGGGGCACTGGCCCCTGGGCTGGCTCCTGGAGGGCCACCAGGCAGCTGTTACCTGTACTTTCATTTCCCGGTCCGTGTCCCAGATCCGGATTATCCTCACGTCTCCCGAGGTCATCAGCAGCCCAGTCTCTTGTTCCCAGTCCACCACCATCCCTGCTCCTGAGGCACAGCAAGGCAGGGGTGAAGTCAGCAGCAGCACGGGCAGAGCTGCACTCCTGGGAGCACCAGCTCTGCAGAGCCCTGTCACTGCCAGAGCAAACGTCAAACCACACACAGACCCCCCAGCTGGGGCAGGACCAGCTGCTCCTGGCCTGGAGCCCAGCACTGCCTCTGGCCCTGGCCTGAGAGCTGGGAGAAGCCGAGCACACCTGGCAGGAGCTGCCCAGCTCTCCCTGGGGACATCCAGTGCTGCCCGAGGGGACTCAGCTGGTGCCAGCTCAGGCAGCAGGGCCTGGGAGCTCCTGCACTCACTCCTCCTCCTCTCAGGAGGATTGGGAGCTGCTCCTGGACAAGGAACTGCGAGTCAGGGCTGCAGCAGAGCGAGTTTAGCAGCTGGTGGGAGCACAAAGCAGTTTGCTGCACTGGCTGGGGAGGAGTGCAACAGCCTGCAGTGACAGCGGCTCAAACATCCTTTCAGGAGCTTTTGCTTCTCATCCCTGAGGGCACAGTTCAACCTCCAGGGGAAGTTCAGCTCAACTGTCTCATCCCCACGAACAAAAACCCCGGGAGCACCACAGGAGGGAACCAGAGAACTCCAGGCTTGGTGTCTGTTCCCAGCCCCTCGGGAGGGCAGGGACAGCAGCAGAATTCCTGCCTCAGAGCAGCATCCCTGCCTCTCAGAGCAGTTGTCCACCCTCTCCTCCGTGCCAGACCTAGCCTCTGGTGCTGAGCAGTGTTTCATAACCACACAGAACCGGAGTCAGAGCCCTCTGCAATGCATCAGGACTGCAGCTCCTGCCCCCAGCACTCCCAGTGCCTTCAGCACCATCCCAGTCTCCACACCGTGCCTGTCCACAGGGCAAAAACGTGCACCTGTCTGGATTGGCTGCCAGGAACCATCCCCAGCAGGAAATCTCAGCCTGCCCCACGTGCTCCTTTGTCACCAAAGGGCCACAGGTACCCTGGAGCAGAGCATCCTCTGCTGCAGAGCACAGAGGAAGCAGCAGACACATCCTCTGAACAGCGAGTTCTCCTCCAGCAGGATGGAGTGACCTCGTTCTGCACAGCTTCAGAGGAAACGTTCTGCTCCTCTCCCCTTCCTGAGCATCACATCCCAGCCCATTCCTGAGCTGGCCACAGCCACAGAGGAGCTCACTGCTGTTTACTGACAGCCCCTCACCCCCCTGCAGGAAATTCGGGGCTCTGGGCTGGCCTGGAGCTCTCTTCAGTCAGTGGAGTGTTCCTCCAGCGTGCCTGGCAGCTCGCAGGGCTGGAGCTGACAAACACCACTGAGGAGTTTGTGTCTGTCATCTGCTCAGGGCCCATGTGACAGGATAAACCTGGCAGCTGGGATGGATCTGGCCACCACCATCCCTGAGGGAGCTCAGTAGGCAGAGCTCCAAGGCAGCTCCAGAGCTCCCAGTTTGCCAGGAACACTCCCCAGCTTGAAGAAAAGGTTTCCTGCTGATCAGCACCGAGCTCAGGGTTCCAGGGGCACGGGGAAGGGGACTCTGGGGGCACAGGGGGATTTTTGGTGCCTCTCTTGGTGTGCCTGTCAGGAGTTTGTCACTGGGGAGATCCAGCAATGACACCTAGAAGGGCAGGGAACGTCTCACTGAGGGAAGAGGCTCCAGAGGGATTACACAGAGATCCCCAGGAGGGACAAGCAGATGGAAAGGACAAGGGTTCACTCCCAGCCAGGCTGGAAAAAAAGGAGGGAGATGATCACAGAATGCTGGAATGGTTTGGGTTGGAAGGGACCTGAACAAGCACCTCATTGCACTTCCACTCACAACCACCTCCCACTGCCCCAGGGTGCTCCAAGCCCTGCCAGCCTGGCCCTGGACACTCCAGGGATGCTGCTGGGTGGCTCCAGACCCTGCAGTTCCTGCCTTTCTTACTAAACCTTAAACAGTTCAGCTCAGGGATGGCTGCTGCTCCCTGGAAAAGGGAAGAGCAGGATTTGGAACATCCCAAAGCAAGAATCTGCCTGCAGGTTGTGGGTCCTGGCTGCAAAGGTGCCTGTGCTGAGCCCTGGGCTGGGGGCTCTGCTCCTGCTGCAAAGAGGGGGTGGCCAAAAAGGGGATGCAACTGGGAATGTTGAACCAGACTGCCAACCTGTCTGAAGAGCAGAAAAGCCCTTGTACAGAAATGTCAGTCACTTGGAAGTGTGTGAGGGGAAGGAAAGCTTCCTCTGACTGTGAAATGTTCCACCCAGAGCTGGCACTCACAGTATGGAATGAGACAGAAATAGCTGAACTATTTCTATGTACGAGCAAAGGTTTGCATGGCAGAGAGGATTCAGGATTGGCTCATGTCTCCTTGCTCAATTCATAGTATTTTGGGATGAGGAGAGAACGTGAGACTGAATACTAATGATCATTTCCTTTTTAATTAACAGAGGTCCTACTCCAGGATGCTACAACGGAGCCTGCAGCCCACCTGCAGGGCTTTGGCTCCTGGCCTTGGCACCTGAGCTGCTCTTTGTCCCCTCCTGCCCACAGGTGCTGCTCTGAGCACCTGCCCAGCCCCAGGGCTGGCTCTGCCTGACCTGCCACCCTCCTGACAGGAGCAAACAGGGACAGAGCTGGCACAGCCCCTGGCCTTGGTGGAATCCTGGTGCTCCCAGACTCCAGGAGCTGCAGGAGCCAGCCATGCACTGCTGCAATGCATCAGGAGCTGAGAACACAATTTTCCCCTAAGGGATATTATGTTCTTAGATAATGAGCAACAAATCTTCCACAGCTCAGGGAAAGGAATTTTTAAATGTCTGTGGTGGACGTGTTGTTGTTTTTTGGTTTGGATTTTTTTTGGTTTTGTTTTTGTTTGGTTTTGAGCCTTTTAAAGCCAGCACTGGCAGTTCTGTATGGCTGAGTTTATCCACACCAACAGCTGCTCCTGAAGGTAAAACTTCCCATGGCTGCTCCATCAGGACTGCCCCTGAGCCAGAGATATTTGCCTGGATGGGACAATTCCATGGACAAATCCCAGCAGTAATGTGGTGAAAGCAGCTGCATTCCCTGTAACGTCATGGGAACGTGGCCAGGCTGTCCTTGGCATTTCAGTGGAATCAGGAATACCTCCATGGAACACAAGAGAAAATATCCTGATCATTTGTTAATCACAGGCCCTCCTGGTTGAGCAGTGAAGCACATCCCCCTGCTTTAATTTCCAGGAAGCAGTGGGAGGGTTGGATGACCTCACTCATCATTAATTTCTACAACATCCTCTCATAAAGTGTCACCCTCCTCCTGCCAAGGACTCTGCAGTGAGGGACAGCAGGAGCTGGGATGCTGGGAATTCAATTAAGAGAACACAAACCCCTGGAGCTGCAATTTCTCCAACGGTTTTGGTGCCACCAAACGATCTGACCAGAGCTGTGTGGCTCCTCCTGCAGCCCTCACTCCTGCTGTGGACTCCTGGGGATGTGGGGAGCCTCCCTGCCCGTCCCTCTGCCCCTTGGTCTCCACTGGAGCCTGAGTCCAAGCCCTGGAGCAGCTCCTGGTGCAGGCTGGAGCTGTCCCCCTGCTCCCAACCCCACCCCACCTGGCCTGGGGCAGCCCCCAGACACTGCTCTGCTGCCAGGAGAGCACTCATCCCTGACATTTACAGTTCTCCAGAGGGGAGGGGGAATGCTGGTGCTGCCCTGTGCCCAGCAGAGCAGAGGCAGCTGGAGGAGGCTGTTACTGCCCTGCCCTGCCCACGGCAGCAGCGCCATCGATCCGGCCCTGGAATTCCCTGGAACTGCTCCGTGCACCGAGCAGGGATTCCCTGCAGCCAAGCCCTGCTAATTTTAGCCTTTGCTGGGGGATTTCGGAGCCAGGCAGCAGCAGCAGCAGCAGCAGCAGCAGCCACACATCAGCTCTGCTCACTCCTGCCCCAGCTCCCACAGCCACGCAGATTTGCTGAACTCCACTAACGAGCTCTGAATCAGCCCCTGCCAGGAGCCCGGTGATTAATCAGTGCAGACACAGCCAGCTCTGATCACTCAGCAAATATCAATAATTGATGAACATCCTGAGGTGAGGACGTCACCACAAGCCCCCGGGATGCCCTGACACATCAGCCATCTGCTCCCCAGCCTCGTGGAGGATCCAGAGCCACACAGACCCTGCACAGCTTCCCTCACCTGCCCTCCACGTGGCAGAGGGGGATTTGTGGCATTTACTGGAGTCCCAGGAGGGTTTGGGTTGGGCACAGCCCCCCCAGTGCCACCCTGCTGTGGCAGGGACCCCTCCNCCCCCTGAGCACGGGCAACAGGAGCAGCACTCACCTCCCTGCTTGCTTCTGTCCAGGTAGATGGACACCCTTCTGGCCAGACCTGTGAGGAGACAGGGACCAGGGGGGGCTGCTCAGGGTCAGCCAGGGCAAAACCCAGCTCAAGGCAGGGATTAGAGACAGCAGGACACGAAGGAGAAGCAGCAGCACCCAGAGCAGCCCGTGGCCCCTCATTTCTGGGGGGGCTGAGCAGCACAGGGCTGAGAGCTCTGAGGGCCAAGGAGGCTCCTCTGCCTCANCAGCAAATATCAATAATTGATGAACATCCTGAGGTGAGGACGTCACCACAAGCCCCCGGGATGCCCTGACACATCAGCCATCTGCTCCCCAGCCTCGTGGAGGATCCAGAGCCACACAGACCCTGCACAGCTTCCCTCACCTGCCCTCCACGTGGCAGAGGGGGATTTGTGGCATTTACTGGAGTCCCAGGAGGGTTTGGGTTGGGCACAGCCCCCCCAGTGCCACCCTGCTGTGGCAGGGACCCCTCCACTGTCCCAGGCTGCTCCCAGCCCTGTCCAGCCTGGATTTGGGCACTGCCAGGGATGATCCAGGGCAGCCCCAGCTGCTCTGGGCACCCTGGGCCTCCCCTCCCTCCCAGGGAAGGATTCCTCCCATGCATCCAGCCTAAATTTCCCCTCTTTCCTCTTTGGCTTATCTCTGCTGAGGGTTCACGATTCTGCAGCTGCTGGGAAAGACTCCCCAGGCTCCCCTTTCCACAGGATCTGTACAGCCCAGGTGGGTTCCAAATAAACCCCAGCCAAAACCACACCAGCTTGATGCTGGCTCCACTGGGAACCTCCCACCCAAACCCTTCTGCCCGGGGATGCTTTGAAATCTCCCTGGAAAAGGGAGACTCCCAAATCCCCCCAATCCCTGTGGCTGAGGGAGCTCAGAGAGGCTGACATGAGGGGTCCCAGGGGGCACAGAGCCCTCCCTGCCCTCCCCACAGCAGTCCAGGACACAGGGCAGGGCATGGCAGAGGGGGAAGCAAAGCTGCCCAGGAGACCCAGGGACCCAGAAATCNGGGGGGGGGGGGCTGGGGCTCCTGCCATGGGTCAGGGCTCTGTGCCCACCCTGAGGGCACACAGGGGTCCAGCACCCCAGAGCTGAGCCAGCCCAGCTCTGCCCTCCCAGTGTGAGCTCTGTGCCTGCCCTGGGCTGCCCCCCATCCCAGGCAGCCCCTGGGGGTGTCACTGCCCATCTCCCCCAGCTCAGACACCCTGGGGCTGCTTTGCAAAGCTTCCAAAGCACCTGTTTAGGTTTCACACACTCCTCTCTCCTTTTGCAAGGGGGGAGATGGGCCTGGAAGTCACATTCTGGTTCTGGCTGCTCTCAAGAGCAGCTTGGGGGTGAGTGTGACATTGTGACACAGGGGAAAAGCTGGGACAGGAGGGAAGGAAATCAATAGTGGGAGCAAACAAACTCCAGTAAAACTCCTGAGCTCTGCAGCTTCAAAGATGCATCCTCAGTTTTCTGAGGCAGAGCTGGACCACAGCTGTGGTCTTGGCAGCAGATGACTCTGAAGACTCTCATCCCCACGGGGACTTGCTCCACTTAGCTCTTTTGAAGTGGCTACATTTATTTCTCTCTCCACAAACAGATCTGTCCTTCTCTTCTGCCCAATCTGCTGGGAAGGCAGAAGGCAAAGAGAACAGGCCCCAGACTGCTTCAGTCCACAAGGGAAAGGAAAAGCCAAGGGAAAAAAACCCAATCCTAAAGAGAACAGCTTTAAAAGTTTCCCCAGTCCTGTTTTGGCAAACGGAACCAGCCAGCTCTCTGAGCTGTCTCAGCTGAGCCTGTCCTGCAGTGTCACACACTGAAAATCCTTTCTGGGTGTTAAATCTTGCCCAGGGCAAGGAACAACCAGCACAGGCTCTGCCCTGGCCCAGAGGGGAAGGCAGGACAAGGGGATGGGGCTGAGGCAGCTCCAGCCCAGCATCCTCCCTGCCCAGGGCAGCCCGGGGGCATTCCCAGCACCAAGAAACCCGACCCTGAATGCAGGGATGGGCAACACCAGCCAGCAGCCAGGAAAGCTGAGCCACAGAACCACAGTGCCACCACCAAGGGCAACCTGTCAGCAGAGCCAGGCCCTATGGGCTGCCAGCAGCACCTCCTGCTCCTGTGCCACCCTGCAAAGGGCAGCTCCTGCCCTGGCACAGCAGGCTCTGAACTGCAGCAGCTCCTGCAGAGCTCAAACACAGCTGCTCTTCCCTGAGGCACACGGGGAGGGGCTGAGGGGAAACCACAGGCACCAGGCAAACCCAAGGAATAGCTGAAGAGCTGTGTCAGGCTCCTGGGATGAGCCACAGCAGCCCAGAAATGAGAACTGTCAGCTTTTAAGGTCAGGATGAATGATGATGGCCATCTCATGCGACCTGCTGCACAGCACGGGCCAGGCAGCCTCCTGCAGCTCTTCCTCCATCAGCCCCACAGCCTGCTGGCTGACAGCACCCCCAGAACACCTGCAGCCTTGAGTGGGAATGTTCTAACACGGCCATGAGAGTGTTAGCACCTGCTGGGGTCTGGGAAGGACGGGACATCCTCCTCCTGGAGTGCTGCAACTCCTCCTGTAACACCCTGAAACCTCCTGTAATGTCCTGAAACCTCCTGTAACATCCTAAAACCTCCTGTAACATCCTGAAACCTCCTTTAACATCCCTAAACCTCCTGTAACATCCTAAAACCTCCTGTAACACCCTGAAACCTCCTTTAACATCCCAATACCTCCTGTAATGTACTAAAACCTCCTTTAATATCCTAAAACCTCCTTTAACATCCTAAACCCTCCTGTAATGTCCTAAAACAGATTTCAGGGTTACACACACTGGTTTTCTGGCTCCATCCCAGCTGTGGCTGGATGCCAGTGCTCCTTTTTTCACCCTTTTCTGCCCAGCTCCCCTAACACTGCAAGCAGGCCCATGTCTCACTGTGCTGCCCTTCTGCAAGGGCCAGATTTAGAGCACAGGTTCCTGACCCAGGATAAACGGGGGGGAACAAGTGCCCAAAGCAAGCTGGGGCTGAGGGAGGTCACGGGTGCCACCTGCAAAGCTGCACCAAGGCTGGGCTGCACCTTCCCCCCCAGAGCTCAGAGACCCACCTCGGGTGGAGGGCAGCATGTCTGACAGCCCCTGCCAGGCTGTCACCATCTCAGGGTTCTTCTCCAGGTCTGCAAAGTTCTTCCACACTCGGATGGCGCCGTCGTCTGGGGGAGCACAGGGGCAGAACACAAAGCACAGTCACTGCTGCTGCAGCTGCTCAGCACCAGCAAGGGGAGGAGAGGCAGAGCTGAAGGCACACAGACCCCAAATCTCNACTCCTCTCTCCTTTTGCAAGGGGGGAGATGGGCCTGGAAGTCACATTCTGGTTCTGGCTGCTCTCAAGAGCAGCTTGGGGGTGAGTGTGACATTGTGACACAGGGGAAAAGCTGGGACAGGAGGGAAGGAAATCAATAGTGGGAGCAAACAAACTCCAGTAAAACTCCTGAGCTCTGCAGCTTCAAAGATGCATCCTCAGTTTTCTGAGGCAGAGCTGGACCACAGCTGTGGTCTTGGCAGCAGATGACTCTGAAGACTCTCATCCCCACGGGGACTTGCTCCACTTAGCTCTTTTGAAGTGGCTACATTTATTTCTCTCTCCACAAACAGATCTGTCCTTCTCTTCTGCCCAATCTGCTGGGAAGGCAGAAGGCAAAGAGAACAGGCCCCAGACTGCTTCAGTCCACAAGGGAAAGGAAAAGCCAAGGGAAAAAAACCCAATCCTAAAGAGAACAGCTTTAAAAGTTTCCCCAGTCCTGTTTTGGCAAACGGAACCAGCCAGCTCTCTGAGCTGTCTCAGCTGAGCCTGTCCTGCAGTGTCACACACTGAAAATCCTTTCTGGGTGTTAAATCTTGCCCAGGGCAAGGAACAACCAGCACAGGCTCTGCCCTGGCCCAGAGGGGAAGGCAGGACAAGGGGATGGGGCTGAGGCAGCTCCAGCCCAGCATCCTCCCTGCCCAGGGCAGCCCGGGGGCATTCCCAGCACCAAGAAACCCGACCCTGAATGCAGGGATGGGCAACACCAGCCAGCAGCCAGGAAAGCTGAGCCACAGAACCACAGTGCCACCACCAAGGGCAACCTGTCAGCAGAGCCAGGCCCTATGGGCTGCCAGCAGCACCTCCTGCTCCTGTGCCACCCTGCAAAGGGCAGCTCCTGCCCTGGCACAGCAGGCTCTGAACTGCAGCAGCTCCTGCAGAGCTCAAACACAGCTGCTCTTCCCTGAGGCACACGGGGAGGGGCTGAGGGGAAACCACAGGCACCAGGCAAACCCAAGGAATAGCTGAAGAGCTGTGTCAGGCTCCTGGGATGAGCCACAGCAGCCCAGAAATGAGAACTGTCAGCTTTTAAGGTCAGGATGAATGATGATGGCCATCTCATGCGACCTGCTGCACAGCACGGGCCAGGCAGCCTCCTGCAGCTCTTCCTCCATCAGCCCCACAGCCTGCTGGCTGACAGCACCCCCAGAACACCTGCAGCCTTGAGTGGGAATGTTCTAACACGGCCATGAGAGTGTTAGCACCTGCTGGGGTCTGGGAAGGACGGGACATCCTCCTCCTGGAGTGCTGCAACTCCTCCTGTAACACCCTGAAACCTCCTGTAATGTCCTGAAACCTCCTGTAACATCCTAAAACCTCCTGTAACATCCTGAAACCTCCTTTAACATCCCTAAACCTCCTGTAACATCCTAAAACCTCCTGTAACACCCTGAAACCTCCTTTAACATCCCAATACCTCCTGTAATGTACTAAAACCTCCTTTAATATCCTAAAACCTCCTTTAACATCCTAAACCCTCCTGTAATGTCCTAAAACAGATTTCAGGGTTACACACACTGGTTTTCTGGCTCCATCCCAGCTGTGGCTGGATGCCAGTGCTCCTTTTTTCACCCTTTTCTGCCCAGCTCCCCTAACACTGCAAGCAGGCCCATGTCTCACTGTGCTGCCCTTCTGCAAGGGCCAGATTTAGAGCACAGGTTCCTGACCCAGGATAAACGGGGGGGAACAAGTGCCCAAAGCAAGCTGGGGCTGAGGGAGGTCACGGGTGCCACCTGCAAAGCTGCACCAAGGCTGGGCTGCACCTTCCCCCCCAGAGCTCAGAGACCCACCTCGGGTGGAGGGCAGCATGTCTGACAGCCCCTGCCAGGCTGTCACCATCTCAGGGTTCTTCTCCAGGTCTGCAAAGTTCTTCCACACTCGGATGGCGCCGTCGTCTGGGGGAGCACAGGGGCAGAACACAAAGCACAGTCACTGCTGCTGCAGCTGCTCAGCACCAGCAAGGGGAGGAGAGGCAGAGCTGAAGGCACACAGACCCCAAATCTCAGTGTCACTTTTTGCTGGAGTTGTTTTCCCTCTCTAATTTACATGCAAGAAACCGAAAGCTTTGTTCTACTGGAGCTGCTCTGAAGGAGCTTTTCTCCTCCCTTGAACCACACCTGACATTCAGTGTCTCTCCATTTCCTTGACATTCATTTTCTCCAGGATTCATCCCTGGATTGGTGCCGAGGGCCACACAAGTACCCACTCCACACAAAGCAGCCCCATGGAAGCAGCAGCATCAAAGCCCAGCCCATCAGCACAAATCTTTCAAGAACACTGTGTATTTTTTTCAATTTGTTCCCCATCTGTGAAACTTTTGTGCTAAGAATCAATAAATTGAAAGAAATATGTCCTAAAGGCTCTCTCAGCTCCCCTTCCCCCTCCCTTAATTACAGCCAACCTGTGCAGTTGAGCAGGAAGCTGGAGAAGCTGTTGAAAACACTCTGAGTGCCAGGGATTGGAATGGTTCCTTGGGAGAGGAGCAGATCTGACTCACAGCTTTACAGAGCAGAGACTGGGCAAGATCTCCTCATGCTGGAGAGCTGCTCAGGTGAGACATGGACTGGAGGGAAACTCAGAAGCACCTGAGAGGCTCAGAGAGCCCAGCCTGCTCTCCATGCACACAGCACAAGGAACAGAACTGGAGCTCCTGTCTTTTGGTTGCTGCCCAACTTCAGCTCTGGACAGCAGCTTTAACCAACTGAAATCACCTTTCCCCAGGTGTGCCACCCCAGGGGGGGACCACAACCTTGCAATGACAAGCAAATACTCAGATGGGTGTGACTTCAGCAAGTGCTGGACTGGTCAGGCCTTGGGAAGTGTCTGCAGCACCTACTGAGAGATTTCAGTAGTGCCAGGAAGAACTGGCAAGTGTGATCCTGGGAATGGCCTCCTGAGCTGAGAGCAGGCAACGAGCACAGGGAGGGGAGGGACAGGCTGGGAGCAAGCACACAGGGCAGAGGATGAGCCCAGAGCAGCTCAGCTGGACTGGACCAGGCCCTGAGGAGGGGCAGTGTGTCCCACCTGTGGCAGTGTGTCCCCACCTGTGGCAGTGTCCCACCTGTGGCAGTGAGCAGCAGGGAGCAGTCCTGCCCGTTCAGGTACTCCATGGCCGTGATCCGCGTGTACCGAGGGTTCCCGTTGTGGAAATAATCCAGCTTCTCCCCCTTCTCCCAGTCCCAGAAACTGGGGGAGGAACAAACAGCACGTGGAGAGCGTTCAGTGCTCTGGGCAAGCTGAGCACAGATGCACTCGTCACCCAGTTTGGGATCTCCCCTTTGGAGTCTGGCATCGTTTGGCCGGAATGGTTTGGAGTGGAACGACCTCAGAGCCCCCCCAGTGCCACCCCTGCCATGGCAGGGACCCCTCCCACTGTCCCAGGCTGCTCCCAGCCCTNCCCCAGGACACCCCAGCCCTCCCCTCCCTCCAGTTTCTCAGCCCCCAGCTGTCTCAGGTCTTGAGAGCTGTGGTGGCAAATCCTTCACAGTGGCAAGCAGAGAACGAGCCCAGCCAGGCCCAGGGAAATGGCAGTTTGTGTTGAGGGAAAACCCCACNTCCCACCTGTGGCAGTGAGCAGCAGGGAGCAGTCCTGCCCGTTCAGGTACTCCATGGCCGTGATCCGCGTGTACCGAGGGTTCCCGTTGTGGAAATAATCCAGCTTCTCCCCCTTCTCCCAGTCCCAGAAACTGGGGGAGGAACAAACAGCACGTGGAGAGCGTTCAGTGCTCTGGGCAAGCTGAGCACAGATGCACTCGTTACCCAGTTTGGGATCTCCCCTTTGGAGTCTGGCATCGTTTGGCCGGAATGGTTTGGAGTGGAACGACCTCAGAGCCCCCCCAGTGCCACCCCTGCCATGGCAGGGACCCCTCCCACTGTCCCAGGCTGCTCCCAGCCCTGTCCAGCCTGGCCTGGGGCACTGCCAGGGATCCAGGGGCAAGATTGCAACACCTCCACCTGCTGAGAGCCAGGGCAAAGGCCTTGCTGTGACCCTGGGTCCCCAGCCCCCAGGCTGTCCCTGCTGTGCCCCCCAGGCTGCCCCTGCTGTGCCCCCCAGGCTGCCCCTGCTGTGCCCCTGCCCTCACCAGATGCTGTCCTTGTCAGCCACGGCGATGCAGGGGGTGAAGGGGTGGAATTTCACCACGGAGGGCACGCCTGGGTTCCTGTTGAGGAAGATCTGATCGTCCAGCCGGGAGATGCCTGCGGGGACAGGAGCTCAGCTGAGCCTGGGGATGGCCCCAAGGATGNTTCCAAATTAAAATGCAGCATTTCACTGTAGCTTGTGGATTATTTGTTTAATCTTCTATTTCAGTTCTCTTAAATTTTAGGTTAATTTGCAAATGAAAAATGTATTTTCCACGGAGACCTTAAAATGATGGGTAAAGACTTTTCCCATCTTGTCTTCAGAGCAGTTTGCCATTCACAAACAGTGTTGGGACCCCTGACACTGCTGGGTTTTGGCACTCTCAGAATTCATCACACAAACCCCTAAACCCAGGAGACATCCATTCAGCCCGAGTTTGTTTTAGAATGCATCCCTTGAATCTAATTTTCATTAAAAGCTTGTAAGTCTATTTTAATTCTTTTTAATATTTCACGTTTTCATTATTTTTTTAATGAATAGTGGCATTTCAGTCACTCAGGTCAAGCAACCAAATATGAACACTGTCTAGAAAGAGATTTAACTTCTCCAGGCAAGCATGAAAAATCCCCTCCTTTGTATTCCACCAGATCTCCCAGGCCATCTCCTGGGCTCCAGGATCATTTCTGTGTTTCTCTGGCTGACGATATTCTGCAGTTGCCCAGCACAAAGCTCCACACTCACTGCTCAGCCCTGGGCACTGTTCCCTCAGCACCCTGGGATTTCCAGCCCTGTGTGCCTCGGGAAGCATCCCTGGGGAGCAGCAGCCCCCAGCCAGGCCAGCTCCCAGGAGTGCCAGGGAAGACACCAGCAGCTGCTGCAGCTGTGCCTCCCCAGCCTCTGCAGCTCAGGGAAAAACTGAGGAATGCAAATTCCTCAGGAAGCTTCATTAGGTTCCACTTTACTCGAATAAATTCCTGTGCTGAGAGACTTCCAGCCCAAAGCTGCCTCAGAGAGCCCTAAAGATTCAGCCCTGGGTTCCTGGGGAGCTCCTGCTGAGGCAGCACACACAAACCACAGGCACAAACACTCCAAATGCAGTGGGATGCAAGGAGTAAACAATCATCTGCAGAGCTCAGCACAGCAGGGACATCCCTGAGCTGTCTCCTGAGCTGGGGGACAGCAGCTCCATGGCCTGCACCAGCATGTCTGTCCCACATCAGACCCTGAGCTTGCAGCTCTGGATTTGACCCTCCAGCATTTCGACCCTTCAAGGCGGAAGTCAAACCCAGCAGCTGAGAGCAGAGAGGTGGGGGAGCAGCAGGGGAACACCTGCAGCAGCAACAGCAGGAAAACACCTGCAGCAGCAGCAGAACACCTGCAGCAGCAGAACACCTGCAGCAGCAGCAGCAGAACACCTGCACACCTGCAGCAGCAGGGGAACACCTGCACACATGCAGCAGCTCCCTGCAGTGGCAGGGCAGAGGCAGCAGGGTGAGGGGCTGCCTGGGGCCGTCACTAACTGGGTGCTGGCTCACTGGGGGAGCCCTGGGCCTGGAGCACTCACCTCTCTGGCTAATCTCACACTCACCCCCCTGGCTGATCTCACACTCATCCCCCTGGCTGAGCTCACACTCACCCCCCTGGCTGTTCTCACACTCACCCCCCTGGCTGATCTCACACTCACCCCCCTGGCTGAGCTCACACTCACCCCTCTGGATGATTTTCTGTGCCTGCTTGCGGACGCGCGCGTTGCGCAGGAAGCGCCACTCCCGCTCCTTGCGGATCTGGCTCTCCAGGTCGTGCTCCTCGGGGATCTGCCAGGACAGGAACACACACACACAGCCAGTGACCCCAGCACTGCAGCAGCCAGCTGAGGGATGCCCCAGTGCCCCCAGCCCTGCAGGTGTGAGCTCGGTACAACACAGACTCCTCTCCTAACTCTCCTCAGCCGAGAGGAATCACGCAGCACCCCCGAGATCAAAGAGGGAGCACAGCCCTGGTACAGCCAGCTCAGAACACACTGAAATCTTTCTTTTCCTGCTAGTCAAGGGCTGCTGGCTGAGCAGGGCATGGGGATGTTCAGGTTTCCACCACCACTGACCAGGAACTGATTCGGTTCCCTGTTCTGGCAAACGATGCCCTGGTGTCACCTGGCTTTGATTGCACACAAATAAAACCTGGAGAGTGGCCCTGCAGCCACTCGGAGCCATTCCATGATATTTATTCCCACCCACAGCTCCAGGTTTCAGCACTCCATGGCTCCCCTGTGACACCTGTGCTCCAGGCACGGAGCCAGGTCTGCCCTGGGCAGCCCCAGTGCTGCTCCCACCGTGGGCATTCCCACCCTTACTCAGAATTCAGGATCAAAAGGAATAAACTCATAAGATCTCACCCCAAACCATGGCAGGAGCTATATATGAGGTGTTTTTCACACTTAAAAAATTATCTAAGACTCCCCTGCTCCAGAACCATCCTTGGATCAGGGAGCTGAGCTACAGGGTTCTGATCCAGCTCCCTTTGATGCTGGTTGTTCCAAAGGAGTAATTCTTGGAGAAAGAAGCTGAATTCCCCACAAACAAACCCTGTTTCCCCTGAACAAGTAAGTCCTTAAATTATCTGTCACTATTACAAACACTGCCTTCAAACCATGCTGTCCTTTGGACAGCTGTTACTGAGCTGGACTTCTGCTTCTGCAAAATAAATAAAAAATAAGAAGCCCACCCTCCACCTTTCCTCCTGGCAAAGAAAAAAGCACTTTATTTCTACACAACACCTATTAGACAGGCAATGACAAACGACCCCTAATGAAAAGCAATAAACAAACCTGAGCTAAAATACATCAAAGGAATTTGAGAGGGGAGAGATGACACCTACACCTTAATGAAAATCCAGCTTCTCTGGGAATAAATTAAAGGGAGCCCAGGGAAGAGCCCTTGGACCCCCAGCACAGAGTCAGAGCAGGCAGGTGAAGGCTGTCCTGGCCCCCACAGCCACCCACCCGTGGGCTCTGGGGATCATCCTGCCAGGAGGGAGGGAGGATCCATGGAGACATGCAGCTCTGCTCCCCGCCCTGGGCATGCTCCAGCTGCAGGATGGGCACCAGGATGGGCACCAGGAGCTCCTTCCCAGGGCTCCAGCCTCCCAGACAGGGGGCAGGGGGCACCTGGACCCTCCGGCACAGTTCTCCTCCTGTGCCCAGGGTCTCTCCCTCTCTCCCCCCTGGCAGTGGGTGCCAGGAGGGCAGCAGGAGCTCCAGAGGTGCAGCCAGCTCTCCCTGGTTCCCAGCCCTGCAGCAGCTGCAGGATCTCTCTCCTCTCCCCAGACTCAGACCCAGGGCCAAGGCAGAGCGCAGCAGCTCTGTCAGGGATTGATCAGGAAGGGCTGCTTATGTAATTCTCACCTTCCAGGATCCTTCCCAGCTCCTGCCTGCATGTTCTGCCAGCCCTGGAAATAACAGATGCTGGCTCCCGCTCTCCTTGACTCAGGACTTCCTGACAGCTGGCACCGAGGCTTTCCTGCACCCCAGGGCTCCCAGAACAGCCATGAGGGATTGCAGGAGGAGGAAAAGCTTCTGCAGAGATCAGAGCTGGGGCAGGGACCTACTTCTCCTGGCACATGGAGAATTTACAGTGCAGCGTTTTCTTCCTCCGTTTATTTGATTAGATAATCAATAAATCAAACCTGGAATGATGGCTTGAAACACAGCCCCTGATTTACACTGGAAATTAATCCCTCAGTCTTTCCACTGAAAGCATTCTCAGGGCAAGGTCCATGAAGCAAAACTAAATTCATAAATTAAATATGACTAAGATGCACTCTTAGCAGTAATTTTATGTTTATTCATTACAGGAACAGTTGTCTTGTCTTTCCCTGTTTATGAAGGCAGGCAGCAGCTCCAAAGGAATGGCTGGAATTAAGCATCAATGTCATTTTTCCATCAGTACTTGGTACACTTCACTCTTTGCCTTTCTCATGAGGCAGAAGCTCCCAAAAGGCAGCAGCCACCAGCCAGGACTGTTCCCTGTTGCTGCAGGAACAGGGACTCCATGGAAACTCAGGCAGCACCCGAGCTGTCAGTCCTGACTTCCAGCCAAGAAACCTCAGAGAAAGTTCCCCCAGAGGGACTTCTCCCTGTCCCTGGCACTCACAGCAGCCAGTCCAACCCCAAAGTCACCTCCAATTCCCTTTAGGACAGGATCACACCTGCAGAAAACTCCCTCTCCCTGGCCTTTCGAAGCTGCTTTGCAGTAGTAACAGGGGACTCAATTCCCTCCCTTGATCAGACAGCACAGACCCGGCTCTGTTGCAGCCTCAGCCAGGGCTGGTGAGGGCAGCTCGTGGTCAGCAGCTCAGCCCCAGGCAGGAGGAATTCCCAGCCCTCAGGGAGCCAGGGCTGCTCCCTCCCCTGCTCCCTGGGTTTGGGGAATTAGTACAGGAATGCTCCACGCTTTTCATGCCCCCCCTAAAGCAATTTAGTCTGTTTTATGTGCAGGAAGTTGTAGTAAAGCCACTCCCCCCAGAGCTCCCCATGTCTCCACTGCTCGTGCCTGGCTGCCTACTCTGATTTATTTTATTAATAAAGACCCCCCTCTTCCCTGGAAGAGGTTTTCTTAGGGAGCAGACAAATGATTTTAATAAGAGCTAAGAGCTCACACATCATCTTCTGCCTCCTGTGCTCTGGCCTGGGTTTGAATCAAGACACTGAAGCTCATCCTGAGGAGAAAAAGCCTTGGTGGAGGCTTGGCCAGGCAGCCCAGCCCCATCCCAGGTGTGCCCTGAGGAGTTCCTGGGTGGCTTCAGCAGAAAGGGAATTTCACAGCAGCTGAGGAGGTGTCAGGCAGTCCCACACTGGAGATTGCCTCTGGAAATCAAGAGCCTGCCCTGTTCTGACAGCCTTAAACTTGGGCAATGAGCTCAGCTCAGCTCCTGGCCACTCCCAGGGTGGACAGCTCCAAACCCACACCATTTCCTCATTAGCAGTGCCTGGACACAAACAGCCCTTGTGCAGAGGCATTAATGGAGCCTGGGCATGGCAATCCCTCCCAGAGATGGAGCTCCAAGCCCTGACACCTTCGGGCTCCCTGAGACTCCCAGAGCACCTGGAAGTTGCCTTTAATGAGGGAGATTTACTGCCTGGCCTGTTTGGTACTTAAACCTGAAACCTGAGCTTTGGCTAAAACATTCTGGGAATTTAACAGCTAAAACATTCTGGGAATTTAACAGCTTCTCTTTCCTGTCACTGATATCTCTGCCCATCTCTTAAGAGCTCTGGTTTGAGCTTTTCCTGGAACAAGGTTGCAGTTTCTCTCTCACTTCACACAGAAACAGCTCAGTTGCCCTAACAAGCCACTTCCCAAGAGACCTGGATGCAAATTTGTCATTACCACCCTTATTCTTCACTACAACACAACTTCTTAGTGTTTTTTAAACTTTAAAACCTGACAATAATGCTCATGGCATCCTGCCACTCTCACTCTCTGTAAGTTGAAGGTGTCTGTGCTGGAAGCAGAGCACAGCTCCCAAATCCCAAATGGTGGGGCTGAGGGTCTGTGGCCTCCCCCAGGGCAGCCTCCACCACTCCTCTGCCTCTTTTACCACAGCTGGAATGTCAGAAAGAAAACAGTGTCTCCCTTTCTCCAGCCTCTCACTGCCCTTCCTGGGAAGAAGGGCCTTCCTTATTCCATTTATTTATTTTTAAAACCAATTCATTTTAGCTATAATGTGATTTTCTACACGCAGAAAAGCACAACGTTTCAGATGGAACAACTCTACAGTGCAGCCAGGCAAAACTGGGGGACCTGGAGAGAGAACCTCTCCTCATTCCTACATTTTCTGTGGATTGTGCTCCCTGGGGAAGCTGAGCTTTTCCCCGGGGCTCTGCCTGTCCCACTGACCCTCCTCCCCTCTTACTGCCAGGCTCCCCCGAGCAGCAGGCTGTAAGGAAATCCATTCCCTGCCTGCCCAGAGGGCCGGGAAGGGAAGGGAAGGGAAGGGAAGGGAAGGGAAGGGAAGGGAGAGGGGCAGTGCCGAGCCCGGGGCCGGCCCAGCCCGGCACGGTTTCAGGGTTTCAGGGTTTACCTTCATGACGGGCTGGGCGAAGTACTTGGCGCTCCAGTCGCAGAATCCCGTCTGCACCGCGGCCGAGATGAAGCTCTTGTGTCCCA
>VXBS01002814.1:130250-211626 GCA_013400255.1 Sitta europaea | reverse complement strand
GGCAGGCCGCAGGTGCCAGGCTCGCCCCCGGGCAAGGGGCACGTCCCGCAGCCGCAGGGATCGGGCTGCAGCGGCCCTGGCACCCAGGGAGGGCCCAGGAGCAGCTGTGTCCAGGCATGGGGATGGGGGCAGCGAGGGGGACTCAGGGCCCAGACACAGCTCGTGCTGTGGAGGAGTGTCTGGCACGGGACACCCCAAGGGAAAAGGGAAAAGCTGCTCCACTCCCTCAGGTTTCAGCCAGGCTGCTGCTGCCAAAGCCCAGAGAAGGGAAGGAGGTGCTGCTGGGGCTGCAGCACTTTCTCCTTGTGATGACAGCTGTCCCTCGTCCCTGCTCTGCCCCGAGGGCCAGGGCCCGACTCTGGGTTCTCACTCAAGCACACAAATGTTTGCAGAGGAGCAAGCCATGGACTCTGATTAGACACATTGCTTAGTGGAGAAGTGAATAATGCCCTATCAAAAGCTATAAAACACAATTCATCCTGAAGAAAATAAATTAATCAATTTTTATTTGGCTGGTTAGAGGCAGCCAGTCTGGATTAGAAGCAGCTGGAAGCAAACGAGGGATGCACAGAAATAAACCACAACCAACAGAAAGTGGGACAAACCCCAGTGGGGAGAAGCTGTCAGAGCTGACAGGGAAGTCTCCTTACCTGTTCTGGGCCTTTGTCAAACATTTTCCTGGTCCTGGGGAACTGGTGGGAGTGGGGGGTGTACTGGACCCCCACGTTGGTGACGCTGGGGCGCGCGGAGCCCAGCTCCCGGCTCACCGGCTGCTTGGGCACCTCGCTGGTCAGGCTGGAGCTGCTCGTGCTCGTGGTGGGAGGTGACCCCCTGAGGGACAGAGGGACGGGGTTTGGGTATTGCTGGACACCAGATCTGCTCTTTTCACTTTGTTTCTTTCTCACAAATTCGCGTTTGGCTGAGGTGCCTCCCCTGCAGAGACATCACAATTCCCACGTCCCCTCCAAAGGCCAGCCCGACCCCAAACCAAGAGGGAACTCTGGCTGTGCCAACTCCAGGCTGGGGGGATGAACCTTAACGTTCTGGGATGCCTGGCCTAAGTCACCCTGGCCAGGACTGCATTTCCATGGGGGGACTGAAGCTTCAAACCATTTGAATTTAAACTGGGCCCTCTGTTCCAGCTTAGAATCTCACTGGTGCACACTGGTGACGGGACCAGCAGATCTAACGTGTGGTGTTTTCTCTTGGAGAGGAGTTTTGGGAAATACTGCTGTTTCCAGCCCACAGCTTTGCCCCCAGCACTGTGCTCCCCTGCAGTTTAGGCAGTCCATTAGCTAACCCCAGCTTTCATCAGCTCCAAGTGCAGCAGACGCAGCTCAGACGTCAATGGGAATTTGGGCACCACAGCTCAGGAGAGGCAAAAGCAGCCAAAGGCAGCTCTTCCTTTCAGTTCACTGCTGGATACCCAGCAGGGCTTGTTACTCTTTGCCCTAAAGGAAATCAGGAGGAAACTCCCCACCTTTTCCCTGAGCTTTCCTTCCTGGACACCTCACTGATAGCAGGAGCCACATTCCCCATCCCTGGGGCAATTCCCTGTCCCTGGGGCAGGGCAGGGAGCACTCCCCCACCCGCAGCAGGTGCTGGGAGGCCAGGCTGGACTTACCCCACTTGGTGGATGTGCATGCCCTTGTTGGTGGGGCTGGCAGGGGCCGACTGGGTCAGCGAGGAGGTGTCCAGGATGCGCTGGGGGCGGGCGTTGACCGTGGCCTGGGGAGAACACGGGGAGCCTGAGCAGGCTCCGGGGCAGGCAGGGAGCTCTCCTGGGGCCCTGGGGGCAAAGGGAGCCCCTGGGGGCAAAGGGAGCCCCTGGGCTGCTCCCAGCCCCAGGAGGTTCCACTGGGCAGGAGCACTTACCCGAGAGCCTCGCTGCTGCAGGGGAAGGCTCTGAGCCACCACCAGAGCCTGCTGCAGCCAGGACCTGCCCCAGCAGCCCAAACACGGGCCAGGGGACACCCGGGGGTCCCCTCAGCTGCCCAGTGCCCCCCACAGCCCTTCCCTCACACCTCAGTCCTGCAGCTCCCACCATGACCATAAATCACAAAGCACGTTCAGAGCCTGGAGCCAAGGGGGCTCAGGGGGCCCTGCTGGCTCTGCACACCCCCCTGGCAGGAGGGGACAGCTGGGGGGGCGGGCTCTGCTCCCAGGGGACAACAGGACACCAGCAAATGGCCTCAAGTTGTGCCAGGGGAGGTTTAGGTTGGGGACTGGGGAAGATTCCTGCCCTGAAGGGGCTGTGCAGCCCTGGCACAGCTACCCAGGGCAGTGTGGAGTCCCCAGCCCTGCAGGGAGCCAGCAGCCCTGTGGATGTGGCACTTGGGGACACGGGTCAGTGGTGGCCCTGGCAGTGCTGGGGCAATGGCTGGACTGGATGGGCTCAGAGGGCTTTTCCAGCCTAAATGACTCTGTGATTCTGCCTCAAACCTTCAGTAAAAACACCTGGACAAAGCAACCTGAGCTGAAGCAAACTTTCCTTTTAAGATGTTTTGATTTCAGAAAGTCTCCAGAGGCCAACACTGACCCCTGGGTCCTTGTTGTTTGTTTTGGTGCTGACAAAAAGCAGGTCTGGGCGTTTTCCAAGGCTCAGGAGAACTGCCCTGCTCTCATCTGCATCACCCACAGAAATGCCAAGGCAGCTGCAGCCTGGGCAAGGCCCAGCAGTGCCTAATGAGCCCAGGGAAGGGAGCAGCAGCAGATTCCCTGCAGGAAGGCTGCAGGCCTGGGCAGCCCACTCACCGGCTGCTGCCACCCAGCACAGCCCCAGAGCCCTTCTGGAGCAACAGAGCCCAGGCTCCAGGAAAAACCTGAGCAGGACACTCTGATCTCATTTGATAACAACAACCACGGAATCACAGAACACTGGGGTTGGGAGGGACCTCTGGAGATCACCCAGGTCCTGCCAAGGCAGGGCCACCTGGAGCAGGTGACACAGGAACGTGTCCAGGGGCTCTGGAATGCCTCCAGAGGGGCTGGGTTGGCTGGGACATCGAGAAGGAATTCTCCCCTGTGAGGGAGGGCAGGCCCTGGCACAAGTTATTCCAAGGCTGCCCCTGGATCCCTGGCAGTGCCCAAGGCCAGGCTGGATGGGGCTTGGAGCAGCCTGGGACAGTGGGAGGGGTCCCTGCATGGCAGGGGTGGCATAGGATGGGCTCTAAGGTCCCTTAGAACCACTGCATGGTTCTGCAATATTTATCCCCCCCACTCTCCAGCTGTGGAAGCCCATGGACAGTTTGCCCAGCTGTTCCACTGGAGCCCCCAGCCCCAGGCAGGTCCCCCAGACCACAGTGCTCTGCTCAGCTGGCCCAGCTCCAAAATGAAGCCTCTCCTTCCCTGACTTTTACAGTACTTAAACCAAAATACTAAACCCCTGGAACATTCAAGTGCTTTGCACACCTGAGGCAGTATTTTTGTTCAAGCAAGAAAAACAATTCTTGTTTGCATTCACTGGCAGAACTCAAGCCCCGAGTGGGCAGTGCTTGCACACACTGGGGAGGAGCAGAGCCCACATCCAGCACCCTCTTCTACATCCAACAGCTCCATCAGCACGAAGGCAAGGTCTCAGGACACAGTTAGCCAAGATTTAATTGTCACTGATTTGCACTGGGCACGGGGCAGCTCCTGCCTGAGCTCCCTCAGAGCCTGCAGCTCGGCCATGGTGCTGCAGCACCGCTCACGGCACGGCCGAGCGGGGCCAGGAGAGACCAGCCCAGACCCGAGCCCTGGAGCCCATGGGGTGGGCAGCTCACAGGTGGGAGGTTTGGGGTTCTGTTTTCATTAGAAAGCCTCCTTAG
The DNA here is from genome assembly GCA_013400255.1 of Sitta europaea. Taxonomy (NCBI): domain Eukaryota; kingdom Metazoa; phylum Chordata; class Aves; order Passeriformes; family Sittidae; genus Sitta; species Sitta europaea. The sequence continues at coordinate 207,817 of VXBS01002814.1, read as the reverse complement.
AAGCCCCCCAAGGCAGGTGGTGCTGGCCAAAGCAAAGCCCCCGCCATGCGCACACGACCCCGGCACTGAACGCTCTCCTCAGGGATCTCGGGGCTAAGGCAAGGAACAAAGCACTTTTGTTCCCTGAAGCATCCCCAGGTAAAAATCCTTGCAAATGGGAATGCTTCCTGTTTTCCAAGCCTGTTGGAAGAGCCATTGCCTTAGGAAGCAGGGCAGGAGCAGCTGGCCCAGCCGGGCAGTGGGAGATGCATGAGACCCAGCACCTGAGCTCTGGGACTCGGGTCAGCACCAGCACAGCCAGGCCCAAACTTGTTAGAGTGAACACAGAATCCCCCCCAGCCCCAGCATTCCCTAGGGATATGACAACAGAGTGACCACAGCTCCTGCTGGCACAGCAGCAGCAATATCAATACCAATATCAATATCAATACCAATATCAATACCAATATCAATATCAGTACCAATATCAATACCAATATCAGTATCAATATCAATATCAGTACCAATCCACCTCTCTGCTGGCCAGGGAGCAACTCCTGAAAACACATTTCAGCCAGGAAAAGCAGATCTCCTTCCTCATTATATCCCTTTTAACACAGGAGCAACATTTCATTTTGCAAAGAGCCCTCCAAACACAGAACTGAAGTAGTTTCATGCATCTAGAGCAGAGAGAGGGGAATCTCCCACCTTTCCCTCTCCTTCTTCCCCTCATTTGGCATCTCCAGCCTGCCATTTCTTGTACCCCTGTCTCGCCAGGGAAGGCTGAGCTTGCTGCCCCCACTGCCAAGAGAATTCTCTGTCCCAAACCCAGCCCTTACCACTCACTGGCACGTGCACCTCACACAAATCAGAGTTCAAGTCAGTCACTACTGTCTCAGGAGAAAATGTGATTTCCAAGCAGAGATCTCTGAGGCATTAAGGTGGCAGTGCACAATGCTGGCATCTCTTACTGCAGCTCCAGCCCCAGGCTGGGGCTCTGGGGTTACCCCTGGAGAGGCCCAGTAAGAGAGCTCCCATTGCAATGGCTCGTGGTCTGGATGCTGGAGTGGCCAGAAAGGTTCACAGAGAGCTTTCTGTGCCCAGCCAGGTGTGACCAGATGTCCTGGGGGCTGGCCCAGGTGGGGGAAGGTGCTGCCCCAGGGGGCACCTCCAGGGACATCTGGCCACCCCCAGGATGAGATGGGATGAGGATGGAGGTTTAGGCACCCAGCCTGGGCTGGGGTGAGGAGTGGCAGGGGTCTGCATGCTGACTCACATGTACTAGTTCACCTGGGTTGGAGAGCCGTTGTGGCTTCAGTCTGCAGGCCAGTCCCACTTGCATTATCTAAATCAGTTTGCAAACGGATAATTTAATGAAGGATACTTAAGGTTTATCCCAGGGACTGATCTAGACAAGTAGACTTCTAAACCAGACCTACTGTCCGAGGTCTGCACCTAATTTATACCCTAAAACAAGCCCAGGCCCTCCCCCATTTATTCATTTTACCTGATCAAGAGTTCAGAGCAGAGTTTACCATGGTGAAGCATTAAAAACTCCTGCAAAAGGCAGAGCACTCCAACAGACCCATCCAGGTCAGCCTGCCTAAGCCTTGCCTAAGCATGGGGAAATCCACATCCAAACACGTGGCAGGCACAGGTGAGCAGGGCAGGCTCATACCTTGTAGGCAATGCTGTTGAGAACCTTCATGGCCAGGTCGGACACGTCGGGGTAGGGGTCAGCAGCCAGGTGAAGGAGCACTCTCCAAATTTGGGTATAAACACTGTTGAAACTCACACCTAGAATGAGAAAAAACACAACAAACCCCAAAGCCCTGCAGCACATGACAATCCATCAACTCCAGTTCTTTGATCTGATGTGAGAAAATTCATTAGAACTCCAAAGAACCCAGCGACATCCCAGGGAACATCAAGAGAGGAGCTCACACACAGCCCACGTGGGCATTCTGTCTCCCTTTTGCCTGTCTGTGAACCTTGCAAGGGCTTGTGAAATCAAAGTGGGAGGAAGCCAAAGAAATTAAAGGCTCCCTAAATCATCTCCAGTCCAACTCCTGCTTTTCCAGGCTCCTGAAGCAAATCACCTGGAAAGGCTGAGTGGACAATGTCTGGGTTTCCTGAGCTGAAATATTTCATGGAATAAACCCACAGTTACTGCCTGATACTGATGTGGTTATTTTGACTGAATTGTTCAGGGGTTTGTACACTCTACAAGTTTACTAAATGTTTAAAGCAAAAAAGCTTTAGGAGTTGAGCCCTCAGGAAGCAGCGAGTCCAACTCAGTCTTTCCTATTGACATTTGTATCAATTCCTCCAATTTGTTATTTAATGAGCAGATCAGCTGTTCAGTATTTCAGCAGAAGGGACTGACAGATTCAAAGTACAAATCAAATTAATAAGCATTTGCAACAACTGACAAAACTCTGTGAACATTTTATTTTGCTGCTTTTGGGTGAGAATTTGTTGTTCTGCCTGCGAGCCCTGCCGGTGTCTGATCGTGCAACGCCCCGGCTGGGAGTGGAGCCATTTGGACAATGCCAAAGTGGTTGCACTAACAACAAAAAAGAGCTAAAATAGAGATTTCAGATGAGTCACAATCAGTGCTAAATGACAGATCAAGCTGTTACTGCTTTTCCTCCCGTGTTTCTGGAGGCATCTAAATATAAAGCTGGGAGGAAAGGGTCCCTTGGTCAGCAGGCAGCTCCTCACCTGGCAGAGGTGACTGACCCCTGAGCCAGCACAGAGGCTGGGCCAGAGCAGCTGGGAGCACTGAGGGCAGCAGGAGGCTCCAGGAGCTGCAGGCTGCCCTGGGCTGCTGCTCTGGAGGAGCCACCTGCACAGGGTCTCCCTCCCACCTGGCAGCCAAAGGATGCTCCAGGTGGCACCTGCCTAAATTGCACCTGGAAAATCTCACAGGAGCTTCTGAAGGGAGCACCTGGACTGTGCTGTTTGTGTGCTGGGGTGACCCAGGAGGATCCTGCAGCTGAGCCCAGCCCTGCCAGGGCAGGCCAGGCCTGACAAAGCAGAGAATCCCACAATGGGTTCTGGGGGAAACCTTAAAGCCCATCCCACTGCACACCCTGCCAGGGGCAGGGACACCTCCCACAGCCCCAGGTTACTCCAGCCTGGCCTGGGGCACTTCCAGGGATCCAGGGCAGCCACAGCTGCTCTGGGCACCCTGTGCCAGGGCCTGCCCACCCTCCAGGGAAGAATTTCTCCCCAGTATCCCATGTAACCCTGCCCTCTGGCAGTGGGAAGCCATCCCCCTTGTCCTGGCACTCCAGGCTCCTGTGTAAATCCCCTCTCCAACTCTCCTGGCGCCCCTTTAGGCACTGGCAAGGCTGTAAAACCTCTAACAATGTAAATTGTTCTAAGGCTGTAAATTGTAAAGGCTGTAAACATATATTTATGTAATATTGTATAATATTTATATAATACTGTAAAATTGCAAAGGCTGTAAATATATAACGATGTTAAATCCTGGAAGCTTCTTTTACCAAGGAAAGAAAAACTGGAGGGGGAAGGATAGAGAACAAGAAGGGAGAGAGGCAAAGTGCTACAAGGTGTGGGAGGAAAAAAGGCTCAGCTCGTGAAGCAGCAGCCAGGTAATGTCTGAGGTGTGCCCAGAGCTGTGCCCAGAGCTCTGCCTCCCACTCTCCAGCCTGTTACATAAGGGCCAGTGGGAAATCTGGATGCCTTCAGTTCTTTAAGGCCCCTGAAAGAGAGGAAAAGGAAAAGGGAGAGGAGCAAGAGTGCAGGGGCACCCAGCTGATCTCCCAGGGGCTCTGGGAACCACCTCAATCACAGAGAAAGAAGCCCAGTGACATTTTTTATACATCTAAGTGTCAGGGAAAAAACACATTTTAAGCAGAACTGCGCCAGTGCAATTCCCCCCTCACCTGGCAGCCTTTGAGGAGAACACAGGGAATTTCTACAAAGGCACCTGGGGCTCAGGGCTGCTGCTCCCAGGGCTGCTCTCTCCTGCTGTCAGTGCAGGAGTGACACATGTGACACAGCTCCCTGTCAGGCCTGAGCTCCAGTCCCTGGGCTCAGGGAGCAGCAGAGGTGGCAGGAGGACCAGCAGCTCGACTGCAGTGTAGGATCCAATGCCTGAACTGAGATGCAAACCAGGCATTAATGGAAGCAGACAGCTCTGTAATTAGTCACAGTGACTCCCAGCCAGGTCAGTGCACCTTGCAGTGTGGACTCAGACTCACAAAATGACCCCTCTCTGCTAAGAATGTCAACAATAAATTGCCTGCCTTTCCCTGAGTTTGATTTCCCCTGCACACGTGGGGTTCAGGTCAGCTGTGAGCCCCGAGGATGGGCTGGGCTCCAGCAGCTCCAGGGAGAGCCAAGACCCCCCTGCTGAGGGTTCCCTTTGGAGGCTGGGCTGGGACAGGGCTCCTTTCCAATCCCCTGTAAAATTCACTGCAGTGATTGCAAGATTTTCAAGCGATTCCACTGCAGATGGGGCAGCTCCACTTCCCAGTGGCTGCTCCCTGCTGCCCTGGCCCTGAGTCAGCTCCTGGGGTGGGACTGGAACCTCGATGGGCACGGAGGGGTGGGGACAGGAACCTTCAGCCAGGAACACAGGGACAGGGACAGGGACAGGAACCTTCAGCCAGGCACACAGGGACAGGGACAGCCATGCAGGGGAACACAGCTGAAACATTTCCAGCTGAACAGCCCCAGGCTTGGGGAGCTGCTTCCCCCAGTGCCAGCCACAGCTGCTGCAGCAGTGTGCACCTACAGAACCCAGCCCTTGGCAGGAGGGAGCCCGGGGGGGACACCTGAAATCCCCCCAGCTCCCTGCTCAGGGAACAGCCTGGGCCCTGCACACCTGAGCCCTGCAGGGGCTCTCTCCAACCCCTGGCAATTCCAGCAGCACAGCTGGAGCTCCCGAGCTTGCCCAGGGCCAGAAGCAGCCTGGTAGAAGGAAATGCTCAGGGCAGGCACCCCTGGGCAGAGCTGGGGTCACCAGCAGGGAGAGAGCCCCCCCTGAGCAGCCCCTGCAGCATGCTCCCATTTCCAAACCCCACCCAGCCGCCTGGGTTTTGCTGCTGTGCCTGTTCCCAGGCACAAGCACTGCTGGCTGCCCTGCTCCTCAGTCCCCCAGTGCACTAACACAGAGAGTAGGAGGCTCCCCTGGCCCAGCACTCTATTTCCTGCACCTCACTGTCCACCTCCACCTCTGCTCTCCTCATCCTCACTGCAGCAACCTCCGCCCTCGCTGCTGCTCTGAGGCACAGCCTGGGAAATGGCAAACAGCTCTCCACCCCCAGCCTCCCCTGCTGGAAAAGACAACAATTCCCCAGCATTTCAGCGCTCCAAGATTTATTTCCCTCCTTCTTTGATCACTCCTTAAGATAATCTTTCCAGCGAAGCTCTCTGTAGGACAAAGGCTTTCATCGTGCAGTTTGCATGTGAATAATCAGCCTCGAGGTATGCAAACCCCCATCTTAATTCCATCCCTTTTCCTATCTTAAAATCCAACATTTCCAGGACACCAAGATTAATGAGTGGCTGTATGGAAAAGCAGCAAGGCTCAGCTTCCCTTCCAAAATGATGTCTTTGTTGACTAACCACAAACTGCCTCTTGCCAGCTGGAGAACTGGGCCAGAAATAAATGTCTCTCCTGGTACTGGCCTGTCTGGCCAAGGAGCAGCTGCCAGAGAACACAGAGCTCGGCTGAGAGCGTGTGTTGGTGCATTTGGGGAGCCACAATGGGGACACTTGGCCCACAGCTAGCTAAGGAACTGTCTGCAAAATGGGACAAGGAGGAATGGAGAGGTTCTCCTCAAGTTTTTGGGAAGAATTATGTTGTATGATGCCTCAGTGCCAGTGGAGAGACTGATCCAGAACAATCCCTGACATGCCAAGTTCCTAAAGCTGCCAGAGAGGAACAAAGACCTGAGCATCAGCAGCTTGTGGCTGCTCCTGGATCCCTGGGAGTGTCCAGGGGCAGCCTGGACAGGGCTTGCAGCACCCTGGGACAGTGGGAGGTGTCCCAGCCCATGGCAGGGGGTGGCACTGGATGGGCTTTAGGGTCCCTCCCAACCCAACCCATTCTGGAATCCTGTGATCAACAAATCAGCTCAGGGAATGCAGAGCACAGAACACAAACTGTGGCTGAAAACTCCTCCTTACACTCTTACAGACCAGATTTCTGCTTCCCATGGAGCCTCCTCACATGCCCCAAACATCTTTTGTCATTGCTCTGGCTGTCTCAGATGCTCGGCAGAGGCATTACTGCAGAGCCAGAGCCCAGTTTCCTCTTCCAGAAGACAGAGAGCAGAGCCCAGCCCCCCTTCAGTCACAGTCTGTGCCCCAGTGGGGCAGCAGCAGCTCAGGGCACGTCAGGACAGCAAGGAACGGGGTCAGCCTGGGCTGCAGAGCTCTGGGGGTGGCTGGGGCTGGTGGCATGTCTCCTGGGGGAGCAGGAGACAGGGCTCGAGGGTGGTGATGCTTCAGAAGGAATGAGAAAAGCCTGGCTTGCAGCAGGCAAATGGGGAGGTAATGGGATTCTGTGCGAGTCATGAATTTTAAACACTTCTCTAAGCTCTGAGCTTCCAGCTGGGTCTGAGCTCTTTGATGGAACAGGAATGAGGGAGGCCTTGGAGAGCTGCTCTCTCTTTCCAAGGTTCCCCTCACCACCTCCAGCCCCTCTCCAGAGCCTCTTCCAGCTGTGCTGCACAGCTCCCGTGAAACACACACCAGCCATCAAGCAGACACCAGTGGGAATGGAAAAACTCAAGTCCTAGCTCAAGATGGAGAGAAATTTCCTAACATCCTGCCATGCTTCAGAAGATCCAATGTCATTACTGATAATCAAAAGCAAATTAACTGATCAAGCTCCTAATGAACTCATGATTTTAAACTGCCACGGGGGCTCAGTAATTACAATCCCTGAATCTTTCAACTCAGGAGAGCCAAATCACCATTAATTCTCCTAGAGAACAGAGCACAGAAAATGTTTCTTTGGTCAAGGCAGTTCTATCACCCAGGTGATGGCACTGATTTGTGAAAATATGGGCCCATTTACTGATTACAGAGGAAATACAGAGTCCTCCCCCAGCATTTCCCTGTGCATGCTGCTCTCCCTGGAAGGAGGCCATTCCAAAAGCCAGGTCCTTCTGCACAGTGCCTGTGATGCAGTGCCAAAATGGCTCAGCTTGTTTGGAAAGCTACAGGTACTCTAAAGCAAAGCTGTTGTGGCCCCCACGTTTTTGTGCCTGAATCCCTGACAGGATTGCAGTGAAGCTGAGAACCAGCAGCTCCCACTCCTCCCAGCCCTGCACTGAGTGACCCAGGCACACACAACGGGGAGAGCAGCTTGCCTGGAGATCCCAGCCTTGCCCATGGGCAGGAGGGGAGCCCGGGGCAGGGCAGGAGGGGCTGTGCTCACCTATGAGGGAGTTGAGCGAGGAGTAGGAGCTGACTCTTCTCATCTTGTCGATGGTCTCGAAGGACAGGATGTACTCCTCGTTCTCAGGGCTGCCCAGCGTGCTGCTGGCACTGCTGCTCGTGCTCAGGTTCCCAGGGGAGAACGCCACGGAGCTGCCAGCTGCCAGGACAGAACAGCAGATGCTGCCACGAGGGCTGGCGAGAGGACAGCTCTCCCCAGACAGAGCAGCCCCCTCCTGAATCCTGCCAGCTCGGGGAGGAGAGCCCTTACCACCCAGCTCCCCTTTTAACACTGAATGATTAAACAGACCCAGCAAAAGGCTGAGCTAAAAATCCACTTACACTTGGAAGCTAAAAGGCACATTTTTAGTCCCCAAACACTCAGAGAAATCAATGCTAACGACCAGAAAATTGCAACTAATTATGAGGGGGCTCCTCACACGAGCTGGGCAGTTCGGGCTGAAGTGCCCGTGGGGCTGGCACGGGAAGGGAAGGATTGTGAAGTGTGTCTTACTCTCCTCGGTGAGGCTGAGGTTCTGCAGGGACTTGTTGAGGCTCCTGGCCGTGGTGACGGCGCGGATGTTGCCGTAGGAGCTGACGGAGCGCAGGCGCGGCGTGCAGGGCCCGTCCCGCACCGGGGTCAGGCTGCCACCCTCTGCAGGAGACACGGGCACTCAGGGCACCAGAACCACGCCTGGGCACCCAGAAACATGGCTGGGGTACAGCCAGAAACACAGCTGGGCACCCAGAACCACGGCTGGGGTACACCCAGAACCACGGCTGGGCACCCAGAAACAGCTGGGCACCCAGAACCACGGCTGGGGTACACCCAGAACCATGGCTGGGCACCCAGAAACACAGCTGGGCACCCAGAACCACGNACAGCTGGGGTACACCCAGAAACATGGCTGGGCACCCAAAAACACAGCTGGGCATGCCAGAAACACAGCTGGGCACCCAGAACCACGGCTGGGCACCCAGAAACATGGCTGGGCACGGCAGAAACACAGCTGGGCACACCACAAACACAGCTGAGCATGCCCAGCCAGGGAGCAATGAGAATGCACCAAGTGAGCAGGATTTGGGATTCTCTGTCAGGCTGAAAGGGATCCAGCAGGGATCCAGCAGGGATCCAGGGCCAGGCTGGAGTTTGGGACATCCAGCAAGGCCAGGGGAGCCCAGCCTTGCCAGGGCTTGGAGACTGCTCTGCTCTGCCCCTGGGCCAGGACAGTCTGAGGCAGGGCTGGACAGCTCCTCTCTGCTGCTGCTCATCAACCCCTCCCTGGATTTCCTCATCACCAGGAGCTACGAAAATTCTGCTTTCCTGACCAAATTTCAGGCCTGATTTCAAGTCACATTTCACTCTGAGCACACAGAGTCCCAGGGCCTCAGAAGAGCTGCTCTGTTTCCCTGCAGAGTGGCTGCACTGTGCTGGGGGGCCAGTGCTTCCAGAGCACTTCAGGATTCCTTTGGACCAGGAAAAGCACTGTATAAACTGCATGCAGTGTTTATTTCCTGCAGCAAATGGGGAGGAGCTCATTTTCCAATATGATTCAGTTTTTCAGAGGACAGGGAGACTAAACCACTCTGTGCAGAGACAGCACACAGTCCTGTCTCTGACTCTCCTGCTATCCTTCAAGATTTCCACTGCAGTTTACTTGTAATTAAAGGTGAGGTTAGAGACAACTTCACCAGGACATTTCATTCCTCACATAAAGCCACAGACACAACAAAAGGAATGGGGCCACAGGCTCAGAGCACAGAGTTCTTCCCATCCTTGTCTGGCCCTCACTGCAGCAGGGCTGGCTCATGGTGTGCTGGAGCTCTCACCAGGTCAATGTGACACTGGTGACTCCAGAAGGAAAAAAGAAAATAAGCCTGTGTGCTGCCTGGACCAATATCCTTTAGCCTTGAGCTGCAGGGAATCTCTCTAATGGGGCAGGAGGTTCCTGGCTTAGGTGGAGACTCAGCAGAGGATGGATTTCTCCAGTGTAACAGGAGAAATCTCTGCACAGGGCTGAGCAGAGAGCAGATCTCCCCTCCTTGTCACTCATCATGTCACAACAGAGCTCTTGAATAAATCCCTGCCAGCAAGATTGTGCTGATGTGTGTTGGGAAAACCCTTTAAATAATTCCCAAGTACTTTCAGGCCCACCCAAAGCCAAGCCCCCACCTGGAGCAGCTGGAGAAGGGAGAGGGTAATTCTTCTCCTCTTCTATGAACTGCAAGGCCACGGTGCAGAAATTGCTCTCGTACTGAACCACCAGGTGACTCAGGGCCACCACCAGCTCCTGGGGAAAGAGCACAAGAAACATCTCATGGGGAGTGAGAAACAAGGGACTGAGCAATACTGTGGGCATGACTGGGTGCCCACCCAGCTGGTAACTCCAGGGGTGAACTGCACAAAGCCAGAGGACTCTGTCTCTCACTCAACTCCTCCCTTCCTCCCCCGGGAGTCGCCTGCTCGAGTGGGAGCTGTCCCTGCCCACGGACAGCAGGGCTTGGGAGGAGATGAGCTTTGAGGCCCCTCCCAACCCAACCCATCCCATCCCGGGGCTCTGGGGCTGCTGCTGCCCGAGTTTGTCAGGCTGCTGCAGTGTCACAGCCCAGCCACAGGATGTGTGTGGCTCCCTCAGAGGCAGGGGCTGTGCCAGGGCTGGGGGTTCCCAGCCCCCCGTGGCACAGCTGGACCCTCCTGGCACTGCCCAGCAGGAAGCAGCTCCTGCCTGGCCCCTGGGAACGGCAGGCAGGAGACAGAGCTGCCTTTGGCTGCTCTCTCTGCTCAGGGACTGATCTCCCAAGGAGAGATTTATGAATCTCACAGAGCATTCAGTGTGACACGCAGCTCTCTCTTGAATTAAACTGATTAAATGCTGGAAGGAGACAACAGAAATGAATCTTTGCACTGCCGCTGACAACTGCCAGGGTGTTGATGTTCCAGCAAAGTAAACACAAACACTAGGACACTTCAGAGCAGCCCTCAAAACAATCCAGAACGTCAAAACCCATTTAATGTACTATTGATGGACGATGGTGCAGCAGAAACTGTAACTCTCCCCAGCCTGGAGAGCTGCTCTGGGCTCTGAGGGCAGAGCTGTCCCCGTGTGCACACAGAGCCTGCAGCCCAGGAGCAGGGAGGCCCAGGGAGCCCCAGCTGGCCCTACCTTGCGCACCATGGGGCTGCCATCGTTGATGAGCTGGGCCAGCATCATGGCCACGTTGTGGTCGATGGTGGTCGAGTGGTCCGTGCGCTCCGCTGAGTTGCCCACGAAGGTGCCCAGGGCAAAGACAGCAGCACAGCGAACCTGGGGGCACAGAGAGCCCTGGGGTGTCCCCTGTGCTGCCCCTGGGTGGGAGCTGCAAACCTGCTGTGCCAAGAGAGCAGGGAGCCCAGCAGGGTGAGCGTGGAGCAGCCACAGATGCAGGATGTGTTTAATTCCCCAGAACACTCAGGGACCTTCCCATGGGTGACTCCTCCAGTTGGTGTGGCCTTGAATATTAATTAACAGGGATAAGGCACACACAGCTCCTGTTGGGATGGGGATCTTTTGTAGGAGTGCTGACTACAGTCTTCAGGTATGGGCTCATGGGAAGGGAGATGATGGGAAAAAGGAGAAAAATCAGGGAAAACTTTGGAAAGGCACCCCACCTCCTCAGCAACACTGCTCAGAAAGTGGGGAGGCTGGGGCCAGGGACAAGAGGAGGATGCAGGACAGAGAGTGGATGTGCAGGGGAATCTCATCTCTAGTCTCTGCACGTTATCAGAGCTGTTTACTTCAGCTCCCTTCTCCCAGTGTGTGTGCTGGGTCTGATGGGCTCTGTCAGTCACTGCCAGGCCCTGCAGAATCCCTCCTCTCCTGGGAGTGCCACAAAGGTAAAACACAGCCAATTAAAGATGCATTTGCACAACGAGCAGGGGGAGAAGAGTTTTCATACTTGGACAAAAAGACTAGAGGGTTTTTTGCAAAACACAATGAGTTTTGGGACCACATTTTTAACAGCTTCTGATATGCAAGGAAGCAAAACCCGTGGCATTTCCTAATTGCAGTGCCCAGGTCCCAGGGGTCTGGGGCTCTGTGAACACCCCCTGCATCTCTTTGGAAGCCCCTCTTGTAGGGCTTGTTTGAGTTACAACACCTTGAAGAAGCAGCAGCAAGAAGTTCCTCTTTAGCAGACACAGACACAAAGCTGGAGAAGGCCCTGCTTTGCAGGAACTCCTGTCCTGCTGCCAATTCCAGTGTTTACCAGGAGAGCTGCAGTTTTACCTCGGGGATTGGATCTGAGAGGAGGCTGTAGAGCTTCTCATGGGCGCTGTCTCTCACTCCACACCACCTGGCTGAGTCGAAGTTCTGCCAGATCCTCCCCAGACAAATGGCCACCCACTGCCTGAGGAGCGGGTGGGGATCGTTCAGCTGCTCCAGGCAGATCGCTATCAGGTTCCCCTGCAGGCAGGCTTCCTGCAACACAAACCAAGCCTTTTGTTTGCGATGACAGCTTCCCACCTCATCCCCACAGAAGGAGACTGTTGCTGAAGGAGTCAGGAAGCCAAGAGAAAATAATCATTCAGTCGTTCCAGACTGATTTTTGTTAACAGAATACCAGCAGCATGGAGGGAAAGGCAGCTAGAGTTGATGAAGTAGCTGAGCATTAAAATGCTCTCTGTAATGCATAAAGCTCGGTTCCCCCTCTTTGGAAACACTCCTAGCACCTGTCAGAGCCCCAGGGTTTATGGTTCAATCCACAGACCATTCCCAGGCATCAGGTTGGCCCTGGACAGCACCAGGAACTCTTTCTGTGCCAGTGAAGGGACTCTTGTCCCTGTCCCCACCTCACAGAATGTCTGTCACATCTCCAGGCCAATCCTGCTCTTAATCCACATCGAAATAACCAAACCCAAGGGCCCAGTTCTGTTCCCAAGTTTGGGCTTTAATGCAAGCCAGGACACTTTTATCAAAGCAAAGGCACGAGGCAGAGAGGTGGGAGAGGATGGAGGGACTCACCTGCCCGGTGTTGTAGTTGTTGACAATCACGGCCAGGATGAAGGCTGTCATCGTCCTGTGCTCAGCCTGGAAACAACCCCAGACTGAGGGTGACACAGAGAACAGGGCAGGGAACAGCTCCACCCCCTGCCCCACGGCACAGCCCCAGGGCAGTTTGTGTCGTGTTAAAAGAAGGAGAAAATCCCAGCTTGCTTCCCCCTGCTCCACCCAGACCTTCCCACATCCTCCCAGCCAGCCTGGCCCTGCTCTGGGGAGCCCCCAAAAAACCCTGGTGGGAAGCCAGCTGCTGCAGAGGGAATTGCCAAGGCTCTGGGGGCAACTCCCTGCTCCTGCAGCCACCCCGGAGCCCCAGCCCCACCCTCACAGAGCCTCCCTCCAGGTGAGTGTGTCAAGCCTTGGCTGCTGTGGCTGCCTGTGTCACACAGCTCAGCAGGGACCCTGCCCAGCACAGCACTGGGCAGCCCCACGTGGCACCACAACAGCACAGAGCAGCTGAAACAAGGCAAGCAAATGCTGAAGAGTCTGAAAAAAAAATGTGACTTGTCCTTACTGGCATGTAAGGATCTGCCAGGACTGAGAGGAAATACTTGTGTCCATTGTCCTTCACCAGGTCAGCTTGGCACGACTGAAAAGAGACCCAGAGACCACAATGAGACCCACAACACACACATCTGCTCCTCCAGCGAGGACCCTTTCATTTCTTAACCATTTCTCTCCAACCTTGTCTCCATTGGAGAAGCCTCTGCCACTCCCACAGTGCCACAAACAGCAGGAAATGTGAGCTCCTGCTGGGGGGAGAGTCAAAAGAGCATCTCTGTGCCACATTTACCCTCCCCAGCACGATTATTTCCCACTACAGCCAGCTCAGGCTGCAGAGCCCTCCCTCAGCAGAGTCCAGGCACTGCCCTGGGGAAGCTGCCCCCTCCTCCCTTCCCACTCCACCACGTGCTGGTGGAATGAGTGGATAAAACAGCACAAAGAATCCCAAATCCACCACTTAAGAGTATTTTTGTGTGTTCTGCTGTAAAGCTCAGCCTGCAAACAAGTGAGGCATGGGAGGGAATGTGTGAGGGGCAGGGGGGGAGGACTCAACACCACATGGGAATCACACCTGAGCCCCTGGCACACACCTGGGGCTGAGCCACCACGAATGAGCTTTTCCAGAAGAGCTCCAAGATGAACAGTTTTCATTTTCTTTGCTTTCCCAAATCCTCTTAGGATGTTAATGAAAATATTGTTATAAAACTAAACCTGACAATGCTGGATCAACAGCAGGAGCACCTTCACAAATTCAGTGCTATGCTCCATACTGAAATGGAGGAGAGACACAAAAATAACCCCAAAGAGAAGAGATCCAACATTCACAGCAGTTCAGACATTCTATGTGGACCTGCAATTGTGCCTGAATTAATGGGTGCACCTCTCCTAATAATATTATAGTGCTCAACTAATTGCACCCACAAAGCTCTGAGTCAGAGATACAACTCTACAAATCTAGCTGCAATTGCTTACCAGCTTCATTATTCATGGGAAACCCCAGTGAGCAGAGCTCTGGCTGAGGCAGCACAAGCCAGGCAGGGGCAGCAATACTCACACTGTCCACTGCCAGGATCTTGGCCCAGATGAACACAAGGAGAGGTCTCAGCTCACGGGCTGAGCTCTGGAGGAGCTTCAGCACATAGGGGAAAATGCCAACAGAGAGGGCCTGGGAGGGAGAGAACAAATCCCTGTCAGAAAACCCTGGCAGCAACCCCCCCAGGGCAGCTCAGCCCAGGGTGCAGCAGCTTCACAGACACAGCTTCCAGTAAAGAGGGGACCCCTGTGTGTTTGCCTATTGCTCATTGTAGTCTTGAGTGTCACCAGGTGTTTCCAGACTCCTCTGGGGACAGACTCTGAGTTCACCCAGCAGCAGCTTTCTCTCCTCCCAGCCTGGGCTGGTTTGTGCTCCCCTCCCTCAGCTGGGGCCCTTGGCTCTCCCAGCTAAACACGTCACAAAGTTCAGGAATTCCAGCCCTCCTCTGGAAATGAACAGGGCTCTCCAGGAGGAGGGAAAGCAAGCCACTACAAAGTCCCATCACTGAGCTGCTCCATGACCAGCTGGTGCTTCATCTTCATCACTTTTATCATCAAACAGCTCCATTTACGGGAGTGCTTTAAACTGCTCCTCTGTTTAATTCTTATTTATGCTCCACACTGTGCTGCCACTTCCCAAACTGCAGAATGCAGCTGCTGCCTGCTCAGAAGAGCTTGTAAAATCCAGACACCAAACACATAAAGGAGGAGAAGAAAACGATGCAACCAGTAAGCTGAAAGAACATATAATAAATGCATATGCTTTTTTTGGCTATTTATTTTATATGACAAACCTTCTTACCTGCCCCAGATATTTCCTCCTGGTTTGTCCCTTACATTATTTTACACTTATCTATTCCCAAGGAACCCCCCTTTGCTGTGCTGGAAACGTGGGAGTGAATGTGATGAACACAAAGCTCTGCTCAGGGAGGGACACTCACCCCATTTCCCACACACGAGCACACAAACCCACTCAGCTGTTGGTTCTGTGCACTTCCCTCCCCCCTAAACCACCAGCTGCATTTCCCACCCCTGCTGAGCCAAATGGCAATGCTGGAGCCCACGTGCAGCTGCCACTCACCAGGCTGACAGCCCAGGGCCCCAGGTCCAGGAACCTCCCCAGCAGGTCCAGAGCTCGCAGCCGGTGCACCTGGCTGAGCAGCACCTGCAGGGCACAGGGACAGAGCAGGGATGGGGTTACTGGGCAGGGAAACACCCCCAGGGTGCAGGGACAGAGCAGGGATGGGGTTACTGGGCAGGGAAACACACCCAGGGCGCAGGGATGGGGTTACTGGGCAGGGAAACACCCCCAGGGCACAGGGAAACACCCCCAGGATACAGGGAAACACCCCCAGGGTGCAGGGATGGGGTTAGTATCCAGGGAAACACCCCCAGGGCACAGGGACAGAGCAGGGATGGGATTACTGGGCAGGGAAACACCCCCAGGGCACAGGGACAGAGCAGGGATGGGGTTACTGGGCAGGGAAACACCCCCAGGGCACAGGGCTGGGGTTACTATCCAGGGAAACACCCCCAGGGCACAGGGCTGGGATTACTGTCCAGGGCAAACCCTCTGACCTGCAGGGCACAGGGCTGGGGCACTGGCAAGCCCTGGCCCCTGGCCATGCTCTCTGGGCAGCTGCTGCAGACAGCAGGGAGCAATCCCTGGGCAGTCCAGCTGCCCCTGCCAGCCCAGCTCGTGGGGCTCCTGCAGCAGGGCCCAAAGGGCAGTGACAGCCCAGCTCCCAGGAGCTCAGCAGCACAAGAAGAGGCTTTGCTTTCCTTGGCAAATCAATATCGGAGACTTCAGAGGAAGCTAAAGGTCATGTGGGTCATTAATAAAAATCTCATTAAAATGGAGTCTGACAACGCTAATGAGGTGATGCTTTACTGGCTTATACCTACCCTGGTGTGAAATATTAACAGATAGACTTGCAGTTCTTAATCTCCTTAACAGATGTAAGATATTGGAATGCAACGTTTAATCCTCAGTTTAAATTGAGGAACATCCTTCAGCATGGATCTCAGGGAAAGAGACTCCTTGATTTACCTCCCCAATTCCATCCCCTTCTCAGTGTGTTTGCACACTGCATATTGAAATTAGATTATTTTTCATGTTTAATATTGAAGAATAACTAAATTACTTGGCTCACATCTCACACTCTGGGGGACTGGTACTGGATACTGAGGTGGTGCAGGAAAAGTCCAGAAGAAATCAGGGGGATGTGGTCACTACTGCTATGGCTTCACTGTGAATATCTGAGCTCAGAGCTCAGGACAGGTCATAGGAGAAAGGATTTTGGTCGTCCTGCCCTAGATGGCACCAGGCTGTTCCACCCCCCAGCCCAGGAATGACAGGGGCAGTGTCTGGGATTAAAGCAGGAGCAGGGCAGGGGAGGCTGGGCCAGGGGCAGGGGGCACAGCCACGGCACAGCTGGGACCCTCCAGGCTGCAGAGGGACTGCAAACTCTGCCAGGACAGGGGATAATGGAGAAGGCTGGCTGGGGGAAGGCACAGGACAGCCCAGAGCAGCCCTGCTCTGGCAGGACAGGACAGCTCCCTTCTGCCACGGTGCAGCCCAACAGAGCCCTGGGTCCTGCAGGGTCTCCCTCCCACCCGCAGCTCCCAGGACCTGCACAACAGCCTGGGGGGAGGCTGGGGGCTCAGGGCACAGCCCCTCCCTCCCGGGGGGTGATGGCAGTGACCCTGTGCCCCCCTGACACACAGCCCTGCATCACAGCGACTGCCAGAGAGGGCACGGGGAGTTAATGACACACTAATGACACACTAATGACATCCTAATGACACCCTAGTGACACCCCAGTGACACCCCAGTGACGTGCACACACGAAACTGGGCCAGAGCAGGACCCAGGGGCCCCTTGAGGTGCCACAGCCCGGTTTCAGCAGGCAGCTCCTCACCCAGGCAGGAGGGAGCAGGGCCTGCAGGGCTCCCCACGAGCCCTCTGTGCCCAGCAGAGCCCCAGAGAGAGATTCTGCCCAGGGACCAGGGCTGGCCGGGCTGTGTGTGCCCCCTGCTCTCCCCAGGGTCTCAGAGCAGAACAAAAAGGGTCTGGAACTCCCTCCCTGCCTGCCCTGGATCAGCTGGGCTTGGAGTCTCAGTATGCTCAGACCTGTTACCAACCAATCTGATCCCAGTGTACAGTTATAATTGTAATGCTATAATTATAACAACAATGACACTGCCCCAGCTCGGTTTTGCTCCAGGCAGGAACACAGGTTCCTTTGCCAGGTGACCTCTCAGTTCCACTGCAGTCACACTCCTGCAGAGCCTGCTGGTGCCAAACAATCCATTGGGAAGCAGCAAAGTTGGAGCTGGAGCAAAATCCTGCCTGCTTCCATCGCAGTGACAGAGACAAACCACACATCTGCTTATCCCCCTCATCTCTCAAGGCTTGGGAGACTCAGGAAATTAAAATCTGGTCTTGCAGAGATGGATGGTGCTGTCAGTCACAGCCCCAGCTGACAGGCAAGGGGAGTCTCCTCACAGTACAAGGGACTGGCACCACATTCCTTCAGAAGAAAGGCTTTAAATTGTGCTGCTGGTAGAGCAGAGCCCACGGTCTGGGCTGGGGTTGTATTTCTGTCAGCACAAGCTCCAGGGGAGGGAGGCCAGGGCAGGCTGGCAGGTGACACTGGCTGTGTCCTGCTGCCCCTGGCTCCTCTGAGCAGAGCCCCCAGAGCCCCACAGCCTCCAGGACTGCAGAGCCCTGCTGTGTGTCCCTGCAGCAAGACTTCAGCCCCACACTGAAGGGAACACTTCCCAGGCAGTACCAGATGGGTAAAAGATGTTTCCAAATGATTTATGCTGAGCAACTTCCACTTTCTGAAAAGAGGGAAGATAAAAGTCTCTGCCTGACAGAGCTGGGACACAGGGGAGATGCCAGAGGAGGGACAGTGAAGATGTGCTGCTCTGAGAGAGGCATGGACCACAGCAGGGATGGGGCAGGAAAAGCACTTGGGATTCATCCACCTGGGTCTGGTGAACACACACCCAGCTCTCACTCATCCTGCAGAAACCTCTGGTATTTATGTTCCCAAAGGCCATGGGGTTGGCAGCTCGAGGCTGAGGGGCAGGAGAGACAGGGACACCCCTGGCACAGGCAGGGAGAGACAGGGACACCCCTGGATGGGCAGGGAGAGGCAGGGACACCCCTGGATGGACAGGGAGAGACAGGAACACCCCTGGATGGACAGGGACACCCCTGGCACAGGCAGGGAGAGACAGGGACACCCCTGGATGGACAGGGGGAGGCAGAGACACCCCTGGATGGGCAGGGGGAGACAGGGACACCCCTGGATGGGCAGGGACACCCCTGGATGGGCAGGGACCCCCAGCACTGACAGGAAGCCCAGCACTGCCAGGGACCCCCAGCACGGGCAGGGACCCCCAGCACGGGCAGGGACCCCCAGCACTGCCAGGGACCCCCAGCACTGCCAGGGACCCCCAGCACTGACCTGCAGCACGATGGGCAGCTGCTCCGGGGGGTTGCGGTTCTCCACGCCCATGGTCAGCCACACCTGGAAGGCCGTGAGCTGCTCGGCGAAGAAGGGGCTGTGCTGGGGGGCAGAGGGGGAATGCAGGGGTTAAAGAGCCGATAGGGCAGCCAAGAGCTGTGAGAGCTGCGGGCTGCCCCGCCCTGCAGCTGTGCTCGGTAACCGGGCCGGGTTTGTGGCTGCCCAGGGAGGGCTCAGCACACACACAGCCCTCACTGTGCCGGGACAGGGACACGGGAGGGCACAGAAACAGGGAAAGCCTGCCGGGCCTCAGGAGCGTGGCTGCTCCCTCCCCAGGGGCAGCAGGTGGAGCAGCAGGGTTTTCATCTGCTGGGAGCTGCTCACCTGGCAAGCAGGGACACACACTCCTGCCCTCATCCGTCCCTCTGAGGAGAGGGCAGGAGCTGCGGGTGAGGATGCACTGAGCACAGCAGCTCCCAGGCAGGCACCCAGCGAGCAGCAGGAACCAGTGGGCAAGGAGGGAGGGGAGACAAAGGCAGCCAAGGAGCACTGGGAGCCCCAGGGCTGAGCTGGCAGAACTCCCTGGCAGTGCCCAGCAGTGGTCTGTGGGTGCTGCTAGGGCTGTGCCCAGGGCCCTGTGCCCCCCGGGTGCCCCCCAGCCCTGCCAGGCAGGGAGCCAGGGGCTCACAGTGCCCACAGGGAGTGCCCCCTGCCCTGCTCCCAGCCCCAGCTCAGGGCTCAACCTGCCCCCAGCCCAGCCAAGCACAACAAACCACATTTGTCAGGCCTGAAAGCAGCTTGGGAATTGTCCCCAGCCTCCCCTGGGTCGATCCCCAGCTCAGCATGGCCTCCCTCCTCTGCTGGCCTGTCTGATCCCCAGCAAGCCCGGGCCTCTTCCACCCCAAAACACAGAAATCTCCTGAACCTCAGCTCACCTGACAGGGAATGCCCAGCTGAGGGTGAACACTAATAAAAAAGCCTCCAATGACATTGTTAGAGACTGAAAGTAAAAATGTACGTAAGCCAGGAGCAGAAAAATAGTATTTTTTACGTTGTAAAGCAGAGCACAGAGTGAGGAAGGCAAGGGGTGGGAGGATAAAGGCCTCAGGGCATCCTGATCAACCTCCAGCCTGGCAGGAGCCCACAGCTCTCCTCCTGCACTCAGGGCTTTGGAGACAACCTGCAATTACAGCCAGAAGACCTCTGGAAGTTTGGTAATAAAAATAAACTGCAAGAATGTTACTGAAAACAGGAGAGACATCAGGGTGGAACTGGGACCTGAGCTTGTATAATAATTATTATTTAAAGGTTTCACTTCATGAAATAGCAAAGGAATATCAGGAAAAAATCCATTCTGAATAAAGGAATTTAAGCTAAATATAATATTAAAAATTTTACTATTCTGCTCTCTGAGATTAAATAAAGCAGAAAAACCCCCAGTGACTCCTGTTAACAACACTGAGCTTAGGAGAACTCTCTGGACACACCCTCAAACTCTATTTTATATCTGAAAAGAACTCTTATTAGGGATAATTTTCACATTTAGGCCTCTAATTTCAAAAACTGAGCTGCATGTTGGGCCCTCTTGGGTAACAATGGGGGGATGTTCCCAGCCAGCTCTCAGACACTGCTTCTACTGGCAGGAGTGTCCTGCTCACTGAGCAGGGAAGAGCTTCAGCTTGCTTTTTGCCTGCTCCTCTAAGGGAACCACAGAATTCCAGCATGGTCTGGGCTGGAAGGGACCTCACAGCCCCTCCAGTGCCACCCCTGGGCAGGGCAGGGCCACCTCCCAGGGCTCAGGCTGCTCCAGCCTCAGCTCCCAGGGATCCAGGGGCAGCCACAGCTGCTCTGTGTTCTGCATTTACAGCTTCCCCCAAAGAGAAACCCTCCCACTGCACCAGCAGAAGGGATGAGCTGAGCTGAGGTGTCAGGGAGGGGGGGAAGCTGGGCCCAGGTCTCAGGACAGCCCCCAACTTACCCTGAAGGCAGTGCCCTCCTCGATGATGGTGGGGAGCTGGGAAAGGCAAATGTCAACAGCAAGGTCCCAGGCTTGCCTGGAGGGAGGGGAGAGAAGGCATTACAAGTTATCCCTAAGGAACAGCAAGGGAAATTGCAATTCTGACCATCCAAGGATGTGGCCAGTGCAGTGTGACTGCCTCAGAAGTGCTCAGGATTCCCTGGTCTCTGGGAGAAATGGGAAAAACACCCACAGAAATTTTCTGCAGCGCTGGAGAACGTCAGCCCACAGGGCCTTGCCTCTGAGGGATGTTTTACTACACAGGAGGAGAATGGTTCAGAGGTCAGAGACAACTGCTCTGATCTTGGCTGCCCACAAAAGGATTCTGTGGGTCACTCACTGCAGCAGCACTTGGAGAAGATGCTGAGCTCTTCACAGTCATTTTAGGTAAGCAGCACTAATACTGCTCCAAAAATGCCCAAAGCAGCCCTGCGAGGTCAGATCTCAGAGGGTTTAAGTGTTATCAGAAAGAACAAGCAAAAAATTTAAAAAGAGATTTGAGTAGATTAAAATGAAATCTCTTTTTTGACGCTTCTAAAACCAGGCTGTTGGAAACCACTGGAGCCACAGAGCCAACGTTACCCAAACCACTGAAACCTCTGCCAGCCTTGTGCACCTTCCAAAACAAAAACCACCAACAGGAAACCTTCACCTTCCTGCCCTCCAAACCACGGGCTGTTCATCACTGTCAGCTGTGGAAGAGACTCTGCTCCAGTCAAATACTTTAAATGCTCCTCCAGCCATTCCAAACCAGCCCTGAAATGATTCTGCAGCCCTTCCAAACCACCCAAAATGCTGCTTCTGCTCTGCCTGTGGAAAACACAAATCCTCCCAGCCAAGGGACACCAGCAAACAGCTCTGGCCAAAGGAAAACTTCTCTTGCAACCACTGGAGCAGCTGCTCCCTCCTCAGAGCCCCTTGTTGCACACAGGTTACACAGAGGCTGCTCACTGTGCTGGCTGAGCACACAGTGCCATGAAACACGGTTACAGTCCTGACAAGAGTCAAGGCAAGCCACAAACGACCAGGAAAGGACCAAACCCTGGAGGGGGTGGAGAGGAGGGGAAGGGAAAACCCTGTCCCAGTGCTGGCTGGCAGGAGGAGCAGTGGTTTACAGCCCAAAGGAAAGGTGGGCACAGCTGAGCTGCCATCACACAAACAAGAGAGGAACCTGGGAGCAGCAGGAGCAGGGATGGGAGGGGCTGCATCCCCCCAGGGATCCAGCAAAGCCAGGGCACAGCTCAGTGCAGCCCCTCAGCAGAGAGTGCTGCCTGCCAAGTGCCCTGCAAGATTTGTTTTCACTGCATTTGGGACACAAAGGGCTCAACATTTTTCTTTTTTCCTTTCCTCCCTCCTCTCTGCTCTCTTCAGTAACCCGGGCCCTCCACCCTGCCAGGGTGACACAGTGATGGATCCAGGGGGTGACAACGCTGTGAACACCCCAGGGCTCCAGCTGAGGTATGCTGTGAAAGAAGGTGCTAAAGAGGATTGGGGTTTTAATACTACCTTGAACTAATTGCACACATTAAAAGCTCTCCTTAGCAGGGAGATTGACTCGGTTAACAAAAGTGATTTTGCTTATCCCAAAGCCAAGGCAGCACCAGGACAGGAACGGTCTGTGGAGGGAACCCCACCTCAATCCAACACCCTTTCACTACACAAGGACTGTTTAAATGTTTAACAATTTCACATGAACTCATCAGCTGCCTCTCTGCTTCCCAGGGGTGCTGCAAAGTTTGGACCTGAAGCAAAGAAGAGAAGGCAGAGCCCAGCCCTGCTCAGGGCCTGGTTTATTGCCCAAACCCAGGAACTGCCAGGCAATGGAAAGCCCCAGAAAGACTCAGCAAGCAGAAACTCAGCCCAGTGAGAGCCTGTGTCTGTCTGCACCCACGGGTACCCATTAGCTGGCAGCTCTGGAGGCTGATTTTCTTACACTCAAATTTTCGGGGCTGACTCAATGTCTAATGCTTTTAACTCTGTCCTCTTTTTGAAATAATGTATTCTTGACGTCTTCTAACGTTCTCTTTTCCTCTGGGACTGGTGGGCATTACCTGGCACCACAGAGGTGCCAGGGAACAGCAGTGCCCCTGCCTGGGGAGCAGCTGCAGGGAGGCTGAAGCCAGCTCCTCCTCCTGAAGCCTATTTCTGGAGCCATTAAATATATATAACAAATATATTATAATTAAATATCTGCTGGACAGACCAATGTCCCCCATTTGTTCTGCCAGTGCAGGGCCAGCCCAGCTCACCTGGGTGACCCTGTCACCTCCCTAAGCTGCTTTAGGGCACAGCTGGGAAGCTGCTCAGACACAGCTATTTTTAAAAAGTGGTTATTGCTGTGAATGTTCAGCACGAGTCTGAAATGCTTTTCTTCTCCCAGCACATCCCCCTGCCCCAGCCACAACTCAGGCTTTGCTATTTCTGTCCCCCATCAAAGTCCCTGCAGCCTGATAATGGGACTGGGAGATGTTAAGACCAACACAGAGACACAAAAACTATGTGGTTACAGTGTAATCTGAACTAATCTAATCCCTCAAACGTCAACCAGCTCCAAATACCTCTTCAGAGAATCACTTTGTTCTTGCAGAGCCCCCAGGGGCTCGGTGCAGGAGCTCATTTCCCCGGGGGATGGCTGAGCAGCCCTGATCCACCCTGCACCTCCCCTGCAATTGGGCTGCTGCATTATGGTTTTGTTCCCAGCCCCAATCTCCAGCTCATTGCATTTGCAGTACATTATGACTCCTTTCAACCCAAATTTCATGGCCTGCAAACACACCACGGTGTTTCTATTAGGGATGGGTTGTAGCTCTTCCAAAGCATAATTAAGGCACTTGGGGTTTAATATATGACCTGTGTTAGGAAATATTTCCAAACACATTATTAGGTCTTTTCAAAGGCCATGAATAAAAGCAGCTGGCACCAGCAGTAATGCACAAACCCTAATCCATCACAGCAGAGATCAAGGTGCTGACAGAGCTCTGTGCTCAGGCACAATAGACAGAGCCACTGGCAGCTGAACAGCACAGCCAATCAATGGCTATTAATATTAATGTTAATATTAATCCTGCATTAGGGCCTGGCCTGCAGCAGAGAGAGGCAGCACACAAACACAGCCCCAGGGGAAGGGGCTGAGCAGGCAGCACTCAGAAAGCCAAGAAAAGCAGGAAAAGCAGAAGTGATGTGTCAGGTTGTGCCCAAGGGGGCACGGCCACAGAGAGCAGCTCTGAGCCCACAGCACACTGCCCTTCTTGGGGAGGGGGAGACTGACAGCTCCTGGGAAAAACACCCCCAGAAAGTGGAAATTCTCCCTTCTCCTCATGTTCCAGCCAGAGAGGACATGGTGATCTCCCAAAAGGAGTGGCCAGAACACCCCTTGGAAGGTTAACTTCTGCAAAAGGCAGAGCAGCCCCAGCACTTGTGCTCCAGCTGTGCCAGCCCAGGCTGAGGTGGGGAAGCACTGGTGACAGAGGCTGACTTTGTGCCCCAGAAGGGGCACAGGGAATCATTCAGGAGGTGAAGATGATGCTCCAGGGTGAGGGACTCTTTGCAATGCTGCTCCCACCACGTGCAGGTCTGGCCACGGCAGCCAGACTTGCTCCCCAAAACACTGCCTGGGGATCAAAATTCTGGGAAAAGTCGGGATAAAACAGCCATCAGAAAAGTCTGCTGGATCAGCCAGAGGCACAGGCCTCAGTTCCACAGGAGCCCCCCCACCCCCTGGCTGGAGTTCCATCCTTGCCAGCACCCTGTGGCCAACTGCCCTGCCCTGACCCCAACTCTAAAATGGGGCTGCAGGGTTCAGAGCAGGGAGCCTTTAGAAACTCCTGAGTGAAAGGTGACAGACAAGGCATTATTTTTAGAAAATATTTAAACGAGCCCTAAATTAGTTTCTAAATCTGTCCTGACTAAAAGTTCCTAATAAGGCACCTCGGACAAAAGTGGAATTTTCCCTTTTGCTGGGTCTGCTGCAAACTGCACGTTTTTTGGAGGGCACTCAATAAAGTGTGTCAGTTCCCTGCTCCCTTGCTCTCCACCTCACCAGTGTTTAGGGTTCACAAGGGGAAGAGCTCTTTGTGTGCCTGTTCCTAAGGAATTTCTGCTGGTAAACCCCAAAGAGCAGCAGCAGTGGTGCTGTGCTCCGAGGGGCTTCACCAGGCTGTCTCCAGCACCATCCTGCAGCTGCCCAAAGGGATTTCCAGCACCACTGTGCTCCAGAACCACAATGTGAGCAAAGAAAATTGTTTCTAGACCCTACTGTGGTGCCATGTGAGTCTGAGAGAGAGGAAAAATGGGATCCAGGAGTTCCCAGTTTCATTCCTGTGGCTCAACCCAAGGATGGCAACACCGACTCCAAGTCAAGCCATATTCCCAGAGGAAACCAGGAACACAGGCTTTTAATAGGCTGGCAATAAGAATGAATTATGTCCCTATAAGGAACAGAAAATATAGATTTTTAATATGCTGGCAAAAAAAGCAAGCTGTAAATAACCCCAGAAATTTACTGGTTTAATTTTGAAACTCCTGCAAGACCGTGTCCTCCCCTCCTGCACTGCAAACTGCAGCTGATGGCTCAGAGTCAGCCAGGGGCTCCTCCTGCTCTGCCCTGGGGGGCTCTGCCAGAACAGCTCAGCCCAGGCACACAGGGCACTTTTCCTCACAAGCTGCTGATCCAAAGCCCTCAGGGCCCTTGTTTGCCACTCTGAATGTTCAGCTGCCCAACTGCTGCCAGTTCTGGCCAAAGGCTCCCCGATCTCCTCCAGGATTTTCAATAATTAAGGCAGCTTTGTGCTACCAGCAAAAGGCTCCTCAGTGCCTGCACCTGCAAAGGCTCCTGGGGCTCACTGCTGCCAGCCTGGCCCCATTCTCCACAGAAACCATGGAAAGGTTGGGTGGGAAGGGACCTTAGAGCTCATCCCAGCCCTGCCATGGGCAGGGACAGCTCCCACTGTCCCAGGCTGCTCTGAGAGCTCCTCAGTGCTACACTCATTCATCATCACCCTCTACACTCACCTTCCTCCACATTTTTATGGAGGAAACCTATTAAGAAGCTTCTGGAAATGCAGGCAGGCTGAGCCCCCTCAGCTGCCTTTACCTGTCTCTCCCAGCCTTTAGCAGGGTCTGCTGTGGCCCCCAGGAGCCCCCTCAGTGTCACTGCCCCACTCTGCACTTGGCCCAGTTTGGTGCTGCTCTAATAATCACAGTGAGTAAGAAAATAAACCCCAGAATTTTTGTTATCACTGCTATTATTATTATTTTTACTGTAATTGTTTGTGGGACATTGGTTTGATGGGCAGAAGTACATTTAAGAGCTTTGTGATAACTGTGCCACCTCCATTTCCATTAATCATCTTAAAAAGCACCAGTAAAAGTAGAGGAACTCTACAGCAGGAATTTCTTCTGCTTCAGCACCACAAGTTAGGGATCTTTCCCTCAGGCTCTTCCCACC
Source organism: Sitta europaea (assembly GCA_013400255.1). Classification (NCBI taxonomy): domain Eukaryota; kingdom Metazoa; phylum Chordata; class Aves; order Passeriformes; family Sittidae; genus Sitta; species Sitta europaea. Next base: position 181,903 of record VXBS01002814.1, on the reverse strand, counting down.
CCTCAGGACCCCTGGGGATCAGCTTCACCCTGGGAACACCAAGGCAGCAGCTGACCCATTTTTTGGTATTTGGAGTATGAGATGACAGGGCTGGACTGAAGCTTCTGCACCCCAGAATTACAGAATAATTATGAATGCCCAGAGCAGCAGCAGCTTTGGAGATGGGAATTAGGCTGCCACAAGCTGTTCCACTCCTGATGCACTGAGTGGAGCAGGGAAGCACTGCAGAGATTCATGGAGTGGTTTGGGTTGCAGGGGACCCTAAAATGTCACCCCCTGTAGTCTGAGTCTTTCAGGCCCCAAGCGTCTGAGTTTCTAAAGCTCTCTTTTTCCTGATGTTTTAAATTTCTGAAGCACGTTCCCACAACTTGAACATAAACACCAGGATTGTTTTTGAAACAATACTCATGTCTGGGATTCTTTCTGTGGGATATCTTTTGATGTCCCTCTGGTTTGACCAGTGTGGGTGAAGGAGTTGTCCTTTGTTTGCCAGTCACAGTGGGCTGTAACAAAATGTATAAAAAGGGAGCCACCATTTAAAACAAACAGAGTCAAATTCACCTTCTCCAAGAACTCTGGAGAAATTTCATGCTGTGTATTATTGACCACAGCAACAACCCCCACCATGGGCAGGGACTCCTGCCACTATCCTGGCATGCTCCAAGCCCATCCAGCCTGGGACACAGCAGTATGGAATCACCTGGAATTCCTCCCCAGATTCCCACCCAGCCTGGGACACTGCAGCCATGGGATAACCTGGAATTCCCCCCCAGATTCCCACCCAGCCTGGGACACTGCAGCCATGGGATAACCTGGAATTCCTGCCCAGAGCCCATCCAGCCTGGGACACTGCAGCCATGGGATAACCTGGAATTCCTGCCCAGAGCCCATCCAGCCTGGGACACTGCAGCCATGGGATAACCTGGAATTCCCTCCCCAGATTCCCATCCAGCCTGGGACACTGCAGCCATGGGATAACCTGGAATTCCCTCCCCAGATTCCCATCCAGCCTGGGACACTGCAGCCATGGGATAACCTGGAATCCCCCCCAGAGCCCATCCAGCCTGGGACACTGCAGCCATGGGATAACCTGGAATCCCCCCAGATTCCCACCCAGCCTGGGACACTGCAGTATGGAATCACCTGGAATCCCCCCAGAGGCAGCACTCACCACATGGCGTGCATGTAGGTGGGGGGCAGCCGGGGGCTGCTCACGGGGGTGCAGTTGTAGGACCTCATGATCCTCTCTGCCAGCAGAAAGTTCCGGAACAAGCTGGCCACCAGCAGGTCCTGCCGGAAGAGCTTCTGGAAGAGATCTGCCAAGAGAGCCCCCAGTCAGCTGTGTGCAGGAGGGGGGAAGGCACAGAGCCATGGTCACTGCCATGGTCACCTGCTGCACTCTGCAGGGCCCTGACCCCAGCCTGGGAAGGGGATTCTGCTCACAGCACCACCCCCTGCAGTCTGAGCCTCCTGGGCCTGAAGCTTCTGAGGTTCTAAACTCAGCTCCTTGGTGATGCTTTGGGGCAGGAAGACCTGGTTCTCACAGATTGGACACAAACAGAGCCAGTGCTTTTGCCACGAGTTTCATGTTTTGGATTCCTCTCTGTGGGTCTGGCTTTCTCTGTGTCTGCTGGTTTTGGCCAAAGGGAGGAAGAGTTCTGGCACTCTTCTGACCAGTCAGAGGGCCTGTTCAGAAGGTACAGAAAGGGGATCTGGAGTTCAGTTAAGGTGGAGGCAGATGATTTTTGCTCAGTGAGGTTCCTGTGGTTTGTTACCACCACAGCAACAACTCCCTTCTACAGTAACACAATCCAACACTTCCTGCCCTGGGCTCTTTTTTGCCTTTCAAAATCAAATCCCCCTTTTGGTGCTTCATTTCAGCTCATCCTGACTAAGTTTTTGGAAAATGACTGAGAGAGAACAGGACCTCTGTGTACTGTTTAATCAAGAACTATCCATCTGTTAACTGGCAGTGTGATGTGCTCATGAGAAGGCAAAATGAATCCTAAAAGATAGCAAATGTGCTCTCTTCCACAGGGCAGAGAAGAACTGATGCCATGTGAGCATTAGGAAGAGCAGGGTTGGAGAACTGTTTACAAATTTGGCTGCTTGTGCTCCAGAAGTACCAATTCAGAGCACAACAGGGGCAGAGAAATGAGGGATGAAGTTACTCATGGGAAACAAAACTGCCTTAGCAGCAAAGAGGGGGAAAAAAAGCCTTTATTCATGCTACTAACCAAGGCTGGAAGAAAACAGATTGCTCTGTGCAAATACAGTAAGAAAGAGAATTATTCAAGCTATGACAATTGTGTTAGCACAGAAAAACCCTTCCTGGGTTCTAATGATCACATCTCTGCAATGCTCTGGTAAAAAGAACAAATAAAAAACAAACTAGCTTTCAGCTCCATCCTGATCTGTTCTTCCAGTTTCAGGGTTTAATTTTCTCCTTATTTCAGTGTCTCATGGGCCTGACTCCTCATGCCCTCCCCTGCCCAGCCTCACCTCTGGGCAGGACGTTCCAGGCAATGGTGTCTGTGATGGCTGTGAAGATCCAGTTCAGCTCCCCCAGGGGAGTTCTCCTGTCATTCAGCCTCCCAGGAATCCTACAAGTGGGGGAAATAAAACCCTTAATGAGGGTTCTGTTATTTTGCCTTTCTCCTCACTAGAAAGTACCAGCAGCATGCAGCAACCTGCTAAGAGATCCTGTGGATTTAATCCTCATTGAACCCAATTTCCTTTCTGTGACAAGTTTTCAAATGGCAGAAGCATCAGGACCAACACAGGAAGCCTTTCTGTGGCCACTCACTCCTCTGACACGTGCAGCAGCACCATTCCCTGGATAAATAGTCCTAAACCAGCCAGAAATGAAAATCTTGTGAAAAACTCCTGCCTGTCTTGGTATGAGAGGAGAAGCACACAGCTCTGCAGCAGTGTTTGCCAAGGGATCCCCCGGAGCGAGCACAGGCAGCGGGAGGCCAGGGAGGCTCTGGTGAGGATTCCCTGTCAATATTTGCATTGCAGAACAGCCTCTGCAGCAGAGCACAGCTCCCCAGGCCACAGGGGCTTCCTGGGGAACTGAGGGGATCCTGGCTGAGCCTCCCCAGCAGGCCAGACACTCAGCTCGGGGCAGGCTTTAGTCAGCAGGAGTTTCCTCCAGGAAAGGGGGCTCAGGTGCTGGCAGGGAGGTGTGCAGTGCCCATCCCTGGAGGTGCCACTGAATGCTCTGGGCTGGGGATAAGGTGGGGATGGGGCACAGCTGGGACTCAGTGATGTTTCCAACCTCAGAGTTTCTGTGTGAAACCTCCTGGCCTGGCAAGAGCTGCCCAGCCAGGACCCTCCCAGCTGCTGTGCTCAGAGCTGTGCCCTGCCCAGGGCTGAGCCAGGTGTGCCCTGCCAGCCTGAGCCAGGTGTGCCCTGCCCAGGGCTGAGCCAGGTGTGCCACCCCAGGCTGAGCCAGGTGTGCCCTGCCAGGCTGAGCCAGGTGTGCCCTGCCCAGGCTGAGCCAGGTGTGCCACCCCAGGCTGAGCCAGGTGTGCCCTGCCCAGGGCTGAGCCAGGTGTGCCCTGCCCAGGCTGAGCCAGGTGTGCCACCCCAGGCTGAGCCAGGTGTGCCCTGCCCAGGGCTGAGCCAGGTGTGCCCTGCCAGGCTGAGCCAGGTGTGCCCTGCCAGGCTGGACACCTTGGCAAAGGGAGGGAGCCAGAGCCTGGAGAGGGAGGCTGTGAGCTCAGCAGGCAGGAGAAGCAGCCCCAGGAGCAGGATCCTCCCTGCACTCCCTGCAGGCTGTGCCTGCACTGCCTGAGCCCCCAGCACGGGGTCAGAGCAGAGCTGGGGGAGGGCAGGGGGATTCCTGCTGCTCCCACCCTGCAGGGCCAGGAGCACCCACTGAGACACAGGAACCACCCCTGGCACCCTCTGCTGAGCTTTCCACCTGGAATTCCAGGGGCTGAAAGCTGCCAGGCCCAGGTGCAAAGGCAAACCATGAATTATCATCTCCCTCTATAAATAATAAGCAGACATTAAAACATGAGCCATTTCCAGCCCCTGACATTTGATAATGCTTCAAGTGGAAACAAACATTAATTTTGGTCTCACATTCGTTATTTCTGGTGACTTTTATGGATGTGGTGCTGGTGCACAACAGCCTGGAGCAGGCTCTGCTCTGGAGCAGCCCCAGCAGGACCTTCCCCAGGGGGGACACTCAGAGGGGCCAGGCTCCTGCCCAGGACACTGACACTGAGCTGGGGGCCCAGCCATGCCCCCAGACTGCCACAGGCTCTCTGCTAAGCAGACTCTTCTCACCACGAGCAGGAACAGCTCTCAAGGCTTTTTTCATTTTCCCCTTCTCAGGATTTTTGTTTAGAATTCCCTCCTCCTGCACAATGGGTCCAAGCTGAAAGCCCCAGGAATGCCATATACCATTCCTGGTCCCCTGAGAGTGGGATTTTGGGAGAGGGAGCCCAGTGCAGCAACAGAGATCAAAGCATCCTTGCACATCCCCAACTCGAGGCACCCAGTTCTGGATTCCCATTACCATGGATTTATCCCCATAAACCATCCCTTAGGGCTTTTTCCAAACTTTCTGAAAAGCAGAACAAAGCCCAATTCATGTCACTCAGCAGCTTCACCTCCAGCCAAGATGATCTGAAGTCCTGGGATCAAACAGAAAAGTCCCCCTAAGGCAGGAGGAACGTGGACACAACGCTGCCCACAAAAGGTCTCATGAGGTGGCAGCCAGAAGTTCCCAAATTCCCAACACTCCACGGAAATTCCTTTATATTTTGCTGTCTGGCTCCAGCAAAGATCTTTATTTCTAAGCTGAGGGATTGTTTTGGCTCCATCTCAGAAGATCTGTGATGCAAATGCACATCAGGACCCACCACACGTTCCCCCATCAGGCTGAGCCCGGATAATTGGAAATTGGAGCCTTCAGAGGAGGGGCAGCTTCATTTAGCCCCAAAGCCTGCAGCTTAATTGCAATATAAACTCCTTCCCCAATTTTAAAGACAACTGAATTATAAATTACAATGTACACATAGGCAATCCAGGAATAATTCCAGGTCTGTCTCGAGACTGTAATAAAAATCTGTGTTTTCTATAATTGATATAAGGAGCAGATGAAGATGATGAGGTTTAAATATTTGATATCCACAGGAAGCTGCTGCTGGCACCCTTCCCCTGGAGGAGGCTGTAACACACACAGATACACACACACACACGTGCTGTGGCACACACCAAGAGCCTCAACACAAACCTGTCTCTGCTACAAACCTTGATTCAAAGAGGATTTATCACCGAGTGCTCTGCGAGGCTGAGTCAGAGCTGCCTGCCTCAGACCTTCAGCCACCTCAGCACGTCTTTGATCAGACTCTTGTAGCAATTGTTAGTTAATTAGCAGACCACAGCAGTGGCCTGAGGTGGCCCCAGTGTCCTCTTCCTCCCCAAAGCTGTGCACACCTCTGCCTCCCAGACCCAGGAAGGTTTCCTTCCTGCTCCCCTCCTCCTCGAGGCCACAAGAAACCCAAACCCCAGCACATTTCCCCCGGGGCTTTCAGAGGAAGCAACACCCAGTGGTGAATCCTTTCCCTGAAAACCACTCTGACACCCCCCTTGAGAGACAGGGTTTGTCTCTGCCCTGTCAGTTGTAAACTGTATTTTCATTTTGGCCCAATGAGTATCTCTGAAATACAACTTTACAGAAATTATCACTCACTCTCCCCAGCTGAGAGGAGACAGCCAATTTTTCCCATATAAAATTAGCACAATTAAAAACCTTACCACTGCTGATGAACCTGGCCAGCCCAACACACCTGTGTGGCAGCACTGAGAGGCTTTTTGAACCTCAGCTGATTGAAAACATGCAAAAATGGCACAGGAAATCAGTGCTGATGTGATCTCACCCCATTTCTGACAAGGTGCCACTGGCAGCTCCACTTCCCCACACCTTGCAGCTCCTCACTGAACACCAGGGAACTCTGGGAGCACTTTCCTGTTAAGCATTTACACTCCTTATTCCCAGACTTCTGCTCTCCTAACCCTTTTCAGGACTCACCAATACATATAAAATTTGACTTACTTCTCTATTAAATCCAGCGTGACTCCTGGCACCAGCCTGACACTCTTCTGCATGCAGAACCTGGGGAGAGACAGTAAAACAGAGCACACTAATTGAGTGTTTAATGACGAGGCTCTGTGGAGAGGATGCAGAAGGAGGGCTCTTTATTGCACTGTTCCTGCTTTTAAAATGGTGTTTGGGCAGGAGACCTCAGCACAGCGTGAGCAGAGCCAAACCAGGCGCTCAGCATTTGTCACCCACGTGATGCTGGGGCCATTTCCATCCTCAGGTGTCAAAACTGGGCCATTGTAACTGTCAGGGTGACAAGTGTTCCAACACACGGCGGGGGAAAAGGGCTCCCAGCATCCAGCACAGCCTCCCGGGAGCTGCACGGCAGAGCAGGGAGGATTATGCTGCTGGAATAATGATCAGCCTTGCCTGGGCTTCCCTGGGAGAGCTGGCACTGCAGGCAGGGAGGCAGAGGGGAGGAACGATCAGGTTCAGACACCTCCGTGATTTAATTAAAAAAACTGCTGACTCCATTTCCTCAGCCTTACAAATCCCACCACTCCAGGAACAGCAGCCCTGGCAAACGCCAGGTCCTGTCAGCAGCGCCTGGAAAATCCCCAAAGCTGCCAGAGCAGGAGTGTGTGGGAAGGGGGGACACTGCTCCCTCCTCCTGGGAGCCCAGGGCAGCAGTGGGAACACAGCTCCGGGGTGGGAACCCAGCAAAACCCCGTGGGATGCCCCCTGTGCCAGCACTGTGCCCCCTGTGCCCCCTGTGCCAGCACCATGGCCCCTGTGCCAGCACTGTGCCCCCTGTGCCAGCACCATGCCCCCTGTGCCTCCTGTGCCAGCACCATGGCCCCTGTGCCAGCACTGTGCCCCCTGTGCCCCCTGTGCCAGCACCATGGCCCCTGTGCCAGCACCATGGCCCCTGTGCCCCCTGTGCCCCCAGCCCCTGGGGAAGGCAGTCCCTGCTGCCTGAGCAGGGTTTACCCCCAGAGCCATCTCAGCTGGCAGCTGCACAGAGCTCTGGGGACACCCAGCTGCCCCCCTGCCCTCCCCTGAGCCACAGCAGCCCTGCCCAGAGGGATAAACGGGGCAACAGTTGAAGAGCAGACCCAGTGCAGAGCTCATCTCTGAGGTCTGGGGGGCACTCCAGGTTCCCTGTGCCTGAAGGGCATCACTGGGCCAGCTCTGGGCCAGCTCTGGGAGGCTCGTGGCCCCCAGGCTGCTCTCCTGCCATGTGCATCATCCAGCAGAGAGGCCATAAAGAACCCAGGGACCTGCACTGGGGTCTCTGTGCAATCTGCTGAAATGTAAACTCTTACCACAGTGCATTACAGAGCCCTGCAGGGCAATTCCCTCCTAAAGAGCCCCAGGCAGACTGAGCCTGGCAGAGCCAGCTCCCTGGCATGAGGCTGGAGGGTTTAACCCTGGAAGGGCCACGAGAGCAGCACAGAACTCCTACAGAGGGTCTGCTTCTGCAGTTGTTCTGTTTAACATCAGTAAAAGCCAATGATCCACAGCAGCACTTATTATTTACAGGATTGCATGGATAAAACCACACCTGCAACAATGCCAATCAACTGGGAACACAAAAGGAGCATAACCCTCATCAGAGAATGAAACTGCTGAGAGTGCAGTGAACAGCACACAATCACTGGATGGGAAGAGGGAGGAAATTCTTCACTATCCAGGAGCACCCATGGCACATTCCAGCATCAGCCAGCTGAGGCTGAGGTGTTTAAACCCTTCCCCTGAGCAGTTACAAACACCTCTCCTGTCAAACACCTTGAGACAACTCCGAGAATCTCTTGTGCTTGTGCAGGTGTAGCCTGTGGAGATCCTGCCCTGCTCACCCCCTCAGCCACGTTCCCATGGAGATGAGGAACAGAAAATTCCTGAACAGATCACAGTATCTGAAAAAAAACCTCTCTTAGCACATCTAACAAACAAAACCCACCAAAAACCCTCTCCTATGGAGCTTCACACCCCCAGACCAGAGCCTGGCCACAGGGACTCGCTGGGTTTGCTGCTAATGGGAAACAGAAAGAGTTTAAAGAATTGTAATGGATTACAAACATCTCCAAAGGGCAGTGAGTAACTCTTGGAGCTGTGGTGACAATTCCTCAGCACCACCTGCAGTGTCTGTGGGCTTCTGCCTGTTCAACCCCCTTCCAGCAAATGCCCTGAAGGTTTTCCATGCTGGAGCAGTCCCAACCCTGAGAGGAGCAGCTGGAAGAGCCTCTGGGAATGGAGCCTCAGGCCCCTGGTGCTGGTAAAGCACTGCTCTTGGAAAGCCACTGCCCTCTGGAGCAGCCTTTTCCAACTTTCTGCCTAATTAACTGGGGCTGTCATTCCAGAACATCTTTCCTTGGTTTATCACTCCCTTCCTCTCACTCCAGCCCTCTTTAAAGCTCCTGCATTATTTACAGCAGCCGCAATATTTGGAATGTGATTTGTGCAAAGGCCAGTTTACAGAAAGTTGTATTGCACTATGTACCACTCCTGCTCCCTGAGGAAGCAGATACTTAATTCCCAGAACAGTAAATCCCTTAATCTGAGCAAACCTAGATATTGAGCTGGGAACTAAACCACAATAAGTAGAAGCTAACAATATTTTCCCCTTTCAAGCTCTCATTAATAAGCCTCCATCCCCAGTGCCCAGCTGAAGCCCTGAGCAGTGCAGGGAGCTGGGCACAGCTGCAGCTCCCAGAGCCCCCAGGGCAGGCAGGGCTGCAGCAGGGATGCAGCAGGGGCTGCAGGAAGGGCTGCAGGAGGGGCTGCAGCAGGGATGCAGCAGGAACGCAGCAGGAACGCAGCAGGAACGCAGCAGGAACGCAGCAGGAACGCAGCAGGAACGCAGCAGGAACGCAGCAGGAACGCAGCAGGAACGCAGCAGGAACGCAGCAGGAACGCAGCAGGAACGCAGCAGGAATGCAGCAGGGCCGCAGCAGGGATGCAGCCGGAATGCAGCCGGAATGCAGGCAGGAATGCAGGCAGGGATGCAGGCAGGAATGCAGCAGGGGTGCAGCAGGAATGCAGCAGGAACGCAGCAGGAATGCAGCAGGGCCGCANCAGGCAGGGATGCAGGCAGGGATGCAGGCAGGGATGCAGCAGGAACGCAGCAGGAACGCAGCAGGGATGCGGCAGGGCTGCAGGCGGAATGCAGCAGGAATGCAGCAGGGCCCCACTCACCAGCGCAGCGCGATCTTGATGGGCGTGGTGAGGCAGGAGGTGAACAGGTCTGCCGGCAGGTCCGGGATCATGGGCAGCAGCTCGTTGGCCTCACAGGCTGCCAGCTGGATGCAGTTCTTCATGGAGGGGGGCAGAGGCATCTGGGCAAGGGGGTGGTTGGGGTTGATGGCAGCCACCTGTGGAGAACAAGGGAATTCCCCGGGGGCAGTCAGGGAAGGTCGGGAAACAAGGCAGGGAGCCCTTGGTGACTGTGGCAGCAGCAGCCACAGCCTTGGCTCATATCTCATTAACAGCACTCAGCTGCTCAGCCCAGAGCCAGGCTAGAAATACCCTGTAGACCAAACCTCAGTCTATGAACGCCCCACAGACCAACATTCTCATTTTCCAAAATCACTGGGATTCTCCTAGTTAAGATTTGGACTAAGAATATGATCTTTGAAACTAGTAATTCAGAGAGTGAAAACATACATAATCTTCCCAGCCCTTTTCTGAACCAGACAAACAAAGCAAACTTCAGGTACCAAAGTTTCTTCCCAACATTTTGCATTTTTTTCATTAAGGTAAGATATGGAATCAGGTGGTGAGAATCCCTCTGGCAGATTAAAGGAAGAGCAAACTCCTCTGATCTTGCAGGGAAATGGGGAACAATTATCCTGATCACTCTTGGCAGCCCCTCTGGAGCACCAGTTGCAGCTTTGCTTCACTTTTCATGAATTTGAACAATTGGATAATTTATAATTTTCCAAATGAATTCCCCTCCACGCTCTCCTGGCGCTGTGAGCACTCTGCTCCCTGTCTGCAAGGCTCTGCTCTCTCCTCCCCACGAGCAGCACCCTCAGTCAGGCACCAGGGGCTGGTGCAATCTAAGAACAGGAGGAAAAGCTGATAGATAACCCTGGAAGTATTTAATAACCAAACCACTGGTAGTGTTAACCTGTGCTGCAGGAGCAGCTGTCCCATGTAACCTCACACATTCCACGAGATGAGAATTCCCAGAGAAGATGGAAGGGAATGTTTGTTGAAGTAAAGACTTGATCACTTGTGCTCATCCTTCTCCCTTGGCTGGACTGGCAGAGCTCTCCCTGCCCCTGAGCAGTGGCTGTGCCTCACAGCCCTGGGCTCACCCTCCCACTGCAGCCTCCAAGCCCTTCTGGAGCTCAGCACGAGCCAAGGGCAAAAGGAAATTGGGGAAGAAAGCAGGGAAAGGCAAGGTGAAGTCAGACCTGCCCAACCTGCTTGGGAACAGAATGAGAAACCAAAACTGAAATGCTGAAGAGGGCATTGTACAAACAATGGAGAAAATATCCCAGTGGAGTCCCAGGCTGACAGGGAAAATTGGGAAAGGACATTCAGAGCACCTTTCCCTGCCTTCCAAAGGCATCTACTCCCAATTCTATTGATCCCTGACAGGCAGTTTCTTGTTCCTCCCAGGTCTTAGACTATGGGAAGTTTCTTCTTGTTACAAAATATGGAATTATTTTATGGAAGAGAAGGAGTAATGAGATGATCTGCACAGCCCAGGCTATGAGACTGCCTTCTTCAGTGCAGTGGAATTTCCACCTGCCAAAGAGCCCCCACTAAAACACCTACAAAGACTGGAATTCCAAAGGAAAGGACTGACAGGCAGGGACACAACATCTGCTTGGAGGTTGGATTTGTTTGTTGCCTGATGAATTACTATTCCTCCCTTGAAGTTTTGGGGTTTCTAATCCAGTGTGCCAGAAGAGGAGGAAGTGAACCTTTACCAAGGTTTACCTTTACTGTGAGCTGCAGGCAGTGGGGGAGAGGCTGCACTGAACACTCCAACTTCTTCCCTTCCACTTTGCATTCCAGATTTGCTTCAGTACATTTATTACTAATTCCACTTGCAGCCAAAGACAGCTTTTCATTGGGAACACATTCTGCACTCTGCAGAACTGGAACCACCAGGACAATCCCTGTGTGGATCAGGTTTTTGTTGTTTCACATTTTTGCATTCACTTCAACAGCACAAAACCACAAGTGCATGGAAATACAGCCCCAGATACCAGAGTTTTGCAACCAAAATAATGATGTCTCATTCACCTCAGCAGAAAAGACCATTAGGGCCCAAATTGATTCTATTAACATTAACATTTAATTAGTGCTCATATTAAAAATCATTCTAAGTTTAATGGGATAGCAAACTGAACCAGAAAGATCAGAGTGGCAAAGTAATTTGCAAATTAATTTGCCTTCCAACACGCTTTTAAACACATTTTTCAGTGTACACAGCAAAGCAAGCTTGAACTTCATTTGTGCTCAGTGCAGCCCTGCAGCCTGAGCTCTCACCTCCAGCTCCTGCTCTCTCTGGAGTGCAAACTGCTTGAAGGACTTGACAATCAGGCCAGCATTGGAGCAGTCGTAGACGAAGATGGAGGGGCTGCCCATCCAGGTCTGCAGGTCGTAGATGGACAGGGGGATGTACTGGGTGTAGTTCTGCAGGAGAAAACCCAGATTGAGCATTTTAATGAACACAGATCTCAGGCAGCACCCACTGCTAATGAGGATGGGAACCCAGGGCAACACAAGTGACAAGCAGATTTTATTGTGGAGTTATCTGAAACACCCAACTCTAAAAAAAAAAAAAAAAAAAGCCCAAAACTTTGCCAAGAGTTTTCAGTAGCAGATATTTAGAGCTCTGATATGTGCTAACAACTCCAAACAGCATTTAATAGTCCAATTTTATCCCAAATTTCTGCAACACTGATAAAGGATGCAAACCAGCTGTCTTTAATTTAACATCAAACATCTTAAACTGAAAACCCCATCAATAAATCAGGATGGATAATTAAGCCCCTGCAGCCCATCAGCACTACCCCGCCTGAGCCTAACGAGATGCTTCATAATTTTATTACAGCTTTAGCTTCTGTGCAACTTTCCAAATTATCCATTAAAATTAAAACCAACAAAGCTGCCTTCAACAGAGTGAAGTGCCCACAGTTCCCTTTCTGTAAATAAGAAGGATCTTGTTCCTTGTCTTCCATCTTAACGAACGCCCCCAAATAACTGGAGGCAAGAGGATAAAAATCAGCCATTTAAAACCAGCTCTGAGGAGCCAATCCTGAACCAAGGGAGCTGAAAATCTAAACCACAGATTCCTGCCTGCAAAGAGTCGCCACCAAATACCCAGTGGCATGCAGCAGGATCCTTCTCAGCTGCAGGCAGAGGGCAACCTGGTGTTCCTCCAACCCTGAGCTCAGCCCAAACTCCTCAGGAAAAGCTGTGATGTTCCTATTAACATCAGCAGGATGATGGATGGGATCATAACTCTCATTTAAATTCAAGAGACTTAAAATAGCTGTAATAAAACCAGTAAACTTTTTACAAAAATCAAATTTTCAAGGGCACGTATGGGCGCCGATGAAGACAGGAGGTCTCATAAACCATGTGTTATGTAAGGCAGGCAGGGGGAAAGCACTTCCAAACCCACTCTGGCCCATCTATAACAGTTTGGGTTGTTTCATTAAAATTAATAGGGAAAATTGTTGCTAAAAGCCAAAGTTGTAGGGAGCTCTGCAAATCACTGCAGGGTGGAATGAGGCACGGACAGCCCGTCCTCAGCAGAGCCTTTCTTAAGGTCACCACTCCCATGAAGCACATTCCAGCCCAGGAAGCTCCACATAAAAATCCTGCTCTGACACATCCCATCAAGGGCAGTTTATGGGCAGGCATTGTTTTACCTTTCTACTTCCAAGGCATCTTGCTCCAGCTAAGATGGGATTATGGCTCTGATTAATATTGTGGTATTTCCAAGCAGAGGAGTTTTATGTTCCATCTCCAATGTGGGGGTCACATAAACCATCAGATTTGCTAATGATATGTAAATGAGGCAGGCTGAAGCAAGCAGGGGTGTCCAAGCAGAGCTCTGCCCAGGGTGCTGCTGCTGCCAGGCTGGGCACACGGAGTGGGCAGGGGCAGAAGTGAGGGGCTGCCCAGCACTGCTGCCACCACCCCTCTGTGCCCCTCCTGGGACTGACACAGCCACAGCCCAGCTGCAAACTGCCTGGGAACACATTTCACCCCCAGTCGTTCAGAGACATGGAAAATTTGCAGAGAAGCACCTCGAAATGTCAGAGTGAACATGTCTGAAGTTGGGGCACATTGATTTTTCTCCTTTTGAAGCCCTGTTGAGATTTGCTGAGGAAACAGCAGCTAAACTAGAACATTACTCCTTACTGATACAGCACTGACAATAAATACATGAGAAGTGTTACTGCAGCCTCAACGTGTGGCAAAAGGCCAGAAAATGCCAAATTAACCAGTTCCCAGGAACTGTCTTGGTGCTCTCTTGGTGTGTCCACACTGCCAATGAGTCAGAGCAGGAACAATTCTGAGTTTCCATGTTCCCCTTCCATCTCCATGCCAATAATTAATTGCTTCAGTGAGAGAAGCCCCTCATGCCCCACAGGGCAGGGACAGCCTGTGTGGCCACAGAAACTCCTCTAGAAAGGAACTAAACACCTGTGAGCAGACCCTAAACCTGGGAGAGTGGTGAGACAATGGGTTCAGACTGAGAGAGGGGAAACTCAGGGTACATAGGGGGAAGAAATTCCTCCCAGTGAGTGTTGCACACAGGTAGAGATATCAGAAAAGTAAAACCTTATAAAATAAGGTTTAGGCCCTGCTACTCTAGCTAAGCTAACAACTTGTAAGTACCCATGTGAAGGAGTCATAAGAATTAAAGTCAGCACAGTAATCTATTCTGATAACAGAACCATTCACACCTGCAAAAACAAGAAATCTGTCCCATAAGAATCAGTGAAAAAAATATATAAACATATCTAGAAAGAGAAAATTTGAAAGACATATTTTATATGCCTATCTGTGAAGCAACAAACTGAGTTTCACCATTTAACACGGTACCTTCTAAAATTTCCTATAAATATGAACTACATAAATAAATGGGCTTTTCCTCCTTGAAGAAACTGAGTCCTGTGTGCTCCTTACCTCGAGTGAGGGTGGGCTGGCCCTGGCAGAGTGGCTGCCCCTGGATCCCTGGCAGTGCCCCAGGCCAGGCGTGGAGCAGCCTGGGCAGCGCGAGGTGACGCTGGGGTGGCACTGGGTGGGCTGTAAGGTCCCTCCCAGCCAGCCCAGCCCGTGAGGCAGCTGTGCCCCAGCAGGAGCTCCAGCCTGGCAGGCAGTGCTGAGCCCAGACCCACCTTGTTGAAGACCCAGATCTCCCCGTTGACCGTGGGCCGGGGCACGCCGTGCCCGTTGTAGTGGAACAGCACGCGCTCCTCCTTGGCGTTGCGCCGCAGCGACGTGCACAGCTTCTTCACCTCGTCCACTGTGGGGTCCAGGCTCTGCTTGTACCTGGCCTGGGCACAGCAGGGCACACAGTCACACACAGCTGAGCCACTGCTGCTCTCAGTGCTGCAGCTCCCGTTCCCCACATTCCCTACTGCATTGGAATACAACTGTGAACCTCATGTGGAGTGTCAGCAGGTTCTCCTCACAGCCCAGCCAGACAGAGCAATGCTTTCCAGACCCAAGGACACAGAACAATCCTTTCCAGACCCAGGGACATGGAACAATCCTTTTCCATCCCCGAACCAAGGACACAGAACAATCCTTCCCAGAACCAAAGACACAGAACAATCCTTTCCCAGCCCAGCACCAAGGACACAGAACAATCCTGTCCAGACCCAAGGACACAGAACAATCCTGTCCAGAACCAGGGACACAGAACAATCCTGTCCAGACCCAGGGACACAGAACAATCCTGTCCAGACCCAGGGACACAGAACAATCCTGTCCAGACCCAGGGACACAGAACAATCCTTTCCCAGCCCAGCACCAAGGACCCCGCTGCTGTTTCAGCCCCAAAAGTGCAAAGAGCAGAGAACTGAGGGGAGAATCTGGGAGGGTGGGACTGCATCCCCTGGGGCTGGCATTGGACAAGGAACCCAACCTGGAAATGGAGCAAAACTGAAAAAAGGGTGAGAACAACTGACCATGGGTCCATCCTGGGTGCAGCCCTGGTCAGGATCTTGCACTGCCCAAGGTGGATCCTTTGAAGCCTTTTAATAAATCCCAGCTTTATTCCTGTAACTCTGCCCAGCCTCTGTTCAGGGGCCCCTCGAGGCATTGGTAGCAGTGTGGACAGGAGCTGGCTGCTTTGGGAGGGGGAAACCCAGAGCAGTGGCAGTGGGGCTGGGTAAGCAAAGCCTGTCTGGGACTCTCACACCGACAGCACAGGCTGGAGGGAGCTCAGCACAGCTCCCACCCGGCTCACTCACATCTGAATAATTAGTATTCAAAAAGCCTTAGGAAGGTGAAATCTGTTTCAACATTAGCCAGTCTCAAAAGTAACACCTCATTTAATCCTCCCATTCAGACCCTCTACACTCCAACTGCACAAACTCCCTCTGTTGAAGAGAGGAAATTGTACAGGTTGACACGGTTCTCGAGACAAAAGGACACAAAAGGCTCAGGAATTTCACATTTACACAGTCGGGTAAAAAGGGGAAAAGTGATGGAGAGCCCTTGGAAACTGCCCTTTGCCTTGGGAAAAATGGATGCATTCCCCCAGCTGTGGCTGTGGACACCTCGTTCCTGTTCCTACGAGCACTGAACTCAGAGCACAGTGGAGGATGGAGGAAAAATCAAACTGGCAAAAACCCCAATGCTTCAAACCCCTTTTAACTTGGCTGAGTTCAAGACACCCAGGTAGGAGCTGGTTTGTCACGCTCAAAAGTGTATTTTTTTGAAGTAAGGCCAAATAATAACAGAAAGTCTTTCAACTGTCCTTTGAAAGACAAAAGCCTGGCTCTTTCTCTCTTCTCCAGAGCTGCAGAGACTGAAACCCCAGAATCACAATAAAAACCTTCAATCAGATGTAGTGAAATAAAGACCCAGGACAAACACACCTCTCCAAAAGCTGCCTGTTTATAAACCAAACCAAGGCTGCAGAAGTTTGGGCTTTTTAGGTTTTTCTCTGTGACAGCCAACGATGAGAAAGTCTTAAAATGTCACAGTGAAAGAGGATGAAGGACCTGAACTGTTTATCTGAGAAGCCTGAAGAGCAGGTACAGTGCTGCTCAATTAACAGTCAGAGTCTCCAGCCAGCAGGGGAGAGGGAACAATGAATGGCAGCATTTAATGATGGCAACACCCAAGAAAAGCAAGCAAAAGGAGGAAAAATATGAAGGAAGAAGCAGTGATGTGACACCCTCATCCTTTCTGGGAACCTCAGCACTCAGGAAAGCCAAGAGGCTGCATTAATCTTCCCACGGAGCCCCCACCTCCTCCTCTCTCCACTCACAGTAGTGATGAAGACACTGATTTGCAAAAATGTGCCCCTTAAATCCCAGCCTGGCTGCTGTCAGCTTCACCAGGCACCCAAACCAGAGTGCTGGGGAATTTCAGCTTGCTTTCCACAGAACAGGCTCATTCCATCCCTCCTCACGTCCCTGGAGCATCAATATTAAACACAGCTCGCAGTTAATGGAGGTGGATTCAGGCTCTAAAACTGAAGTCTGTAGATCTCAATTTCCAAACTGCAAACAGATCATTTGGGCCTGGAGAAACACGAGGCTGAGGGGAATGGGAAGGAGGGGAGGGAGCCTGTGAATAAGCACAGTCTGAGTCCTCCTGCCAGCTCAGGACTCAGGTGGGAGTTTTAGATATGCCAAGAGCCAGGTATGTGAGTAACACCAGCCCAGGTGGTGCCTTTTTTGTCTTTTTCTTCCCTCCCATCGTTATTCCTGTCAAGGTGCTGGTTCCTTCCCCTCCAGGAGCTTCCCAGCACTAATGAGTGCTAAAGGCACCAGAGGCCAAGTGAAAGCCCAGCAGGTGCCACAGACACAGCCCAGACTTTGGGCTGCTCTCCCCTGCTCTCATGAGCCACTGCCCAGCTCCTGGGCACTGCTGGCCCTGAACACCACGCTGCCCTCCTGCTGACAGGAATTTCCTGGCTTTGGCAGGGAGCCTGTGCTCCTGATGGAGACAGGACACTCCAGCCCTCACCTGCACGGTGCCTCTGGAGCAGCAGAGCTGCAGAGGGATGGCAGCTCTCTTCTGTGGGAGTGAGAGCTCCTGATCACCTCCTGCCTCACTGAAAGGCTCCTGGCAAAAGCAATAACCTGGTGGCCTGATGCAGGAGGTTCTCATTCTGCTCACACAGGCCAAGTTAAAAGTTTATTGCCACATTTCTGTGAAACACTCCCTGGTTTATCCCACCTTGTCCCTGCTAACTGGTGACAGTTAGGATGTCAGTTTTTAAAGACATTTCACCTTTCAGTGTTGAAACTTCAGGACTGATAAAACACTGTACTGACAAATTTGCAGGAAATAGGAGGAGTTTCAAGAGAAAGGAGTTCTGGCACCCAAACCAGGAAAAGAAACCAGTCTGGGGGTAGCAGCAAGTGGTTTTACTGTGGACATCACCCGTGTTTAATGCTGAGATGGGAAGGGAGATGGTGCCACTCCAAAGTTGTGGTGCCAACCATCCCCTGACATCCCCACAGAACGACCTCCCAAATTACTGTCCCTTTATTTCACAAGGGAGTTACTTCTTTCAAAGGCAAAATAAACCAGCCAGGTGTTCACTGCCTAGCAGGGCACAGCAGTGACCTCTCCAACACGAGTCTGTCCCTTCAGTGGATTCATCAACTCCTACCCCACTGCAGGGTCAGGATGCACTGGCTGCAGAAATTCCCCACAGTCCTCTGGATTTTGAGCTTAAATTGATGGCTCTGCTTTGGAAACTTCACTGAGTGTCAGGATTTCCTTTAACTTCTAACGGGGCCAAGACCCGTGTGACACTGTGGAGGCAGAGAGCCCCTCCCTGAGGAGCAGGGGCTGCAGCAGCTCCTGCTGTGCCAGAGGCCTTGGTGTCACCTGAGACACTGAGCTGGCTGCTCATCACCCCCAGGCTCTGCTCACCCTGCCAGCTGCTGAGCCCAGGAAACTCAGCTCAGCACCAGGGCCCGGGGAAAGGCAGGAGTGCAGAGTGCCAGAGGTGACAGAACAGGGCACTGCAGTTGCTGATGTTGCTCAGCTCCCAGTGCAATGGAAAGTTCTGGAGGCCAGGCCAGGTTCCCATCCCCACTGGCACTCCCAGCCCAGCAGGCAAGAGGCACTGCTGGAGCACCAGGGCTCTTTCAGCAGGGAGATGGACTTTTTCCCCTGAAGAAAACACAAGGATAACCCTATTTTCTCATCAAAGCTATCAAATTCAAGTCTTCCTCTTTCATTCTCCTGCAGCCCAAGACCTCAGGCTCTGTTCCAGAAAGACTCCACAAGACTCAGACCACAGCACTCCTGTGATTCCACGCCAAAACCCCAACCCCAGCACAGGGAATACAAAGTGTATGAAAAATGCATGACAAATGTCTCTGCTGGCACCCAGAGCCTCTGCTCTTCACAAGGTATAGCAGCATCCTCTTCCCATTCAGCAGAACAAATCCTGAAGTCACTCCCCTTTTATCCCTAAGATACCTTACTGAATGTATTCCAAATTTATCCACAGAAGAAACTACTCCAACATTCAGTATTTTATACTGAAAGTGCCTTTTACACCTCCTTGCAGAAGAAGGATGCTCCTACCCAGAATCTATAATGAGATATAAAAGCTTTATTTGGCTGGAGATTGGGTTTTTTTAAACAGCTTCTGGGTGACAAAGAATCCCAAATGCAAATGGCACACACAAGGCACTGCATGTGGAGGGGAAAATAAATAAAATAAAGAGCTGCAGTGTTTGAGGGTGCAATGCTCCCTCCTGAACTGCCCAGAGCAGCCGTGGCTGCCCCAGCCCTGGAAGTGCCCAAGGCCAGCTGGAGCACCCTGGGTCAGGGGAAGGGGCTGGATGGTCTGTGAGGGGCCCTCCAGCCCAGCTCCAGGATTCCACATCTGCAGGACATGGACAAGCCCCAGGCCTGGCAGCTTTCCTGCCTGTGGAGCCTCGGGGAGCAGGGCTGGCTGGGACTCCCTGCAGGACCCAGCCCCACCCCAGTCATGCCAGTGCAGAACCCATCACCTCCACAGGCTGGGCTTCCAGCCCCTGGCACAGCCTCCCCACTGTGGATCCCAAAGCTGAGCTGCAGCTTTCCCTCCCCTTCAGCAATGCTTTTCCCTAATCCAAATTCCAAGGACCAGCCCAGGGTGCAGCTGCCACGTGGAGCAGAGCTGCACCCCAGGTCCAACTGCAGAGGAGACACTAAACCTGTGACTCTGCCATGCACACAGCCAGCCTACTTCACATGATTTCATTAAAAGGAATCAAAGCAAGCTAATTATTCCAAGAGAGGGGTTTTTGGAGCAATGGCCAAAGTGGAAAAACTCGACTGGAAGAAGCCTTACAAAGAAGTGAGTGACTGAAGCCCAGGAGGTGCCAGGGCAGGGTGGGCACAAACCCTTCCCTGCTGCTCAGGGCCCCATCCTGCCCCAAGAGCCTGCTGTCCCAGGGAGGCTAACACCTCACAGGCACAGCATAAATCCCCCCCAGACAGAGATGCTCCTCAGCTGCTTGAAGTCCTGTTAAAGACGAACACTAAAAATCCTGGATTAAGTTTTCTTTTAAGTGAAGCGCATAAAATTGAATTAATTCACATTCCACTTTATATGAGGCAGCTGCCAGTTTGGTGCAACGTGTTCCTGAGGGTGTCTGGAACAAAGTGGGGCTCAGACACATAAAACAGGCACATATATGTCAAAAATTCACAGCCAGGATGAACATGTGGTGCACACAGCAAAGCAACACCACTATATCTGACTTTTTAAGTCTCCTGAACACATTGGAGCATCCAAGCAACGAACAGGAACATGGCCAAAAGTGAAATAAAAAAAGGAAAACCCAAGAAAGGATCAGACATCTCCAGGAAGGTGAGAAGCCCAGAGCTGGTGCAGCCATCCCCAGGCAGTGTGGGTGACACAGTGGGACCCCCAGCTCCCACACCCCCAGCCCACCTCAGGAACCAGAAAGTACAAACTGAATTATCTCCAGTGTGGAGTTACTGAGCATCACCTGCAGAAGGTAACAGCCCTCTGAAACCACCTGGGTACCAGGAGAGGGGAAAGCAGGAAGAATGACACCAGTTTCTAAAGGAATCCAGAGGAAATCCAGGCTGAGCTCTGTGCTGGGCACGCTGGTGGAATAATAATAAACAAACAGAACCACGAAGAAACTTTGGGGAAGAGCCCATTCAGCATCTCTAATGAGAAGCCAGACTTCTCAAATCAAATCTTATCTTGTAGCATTTTCTAAAGAAATCAAAGAGCACAGAGATGAGAGGAAGTATCTTTTTGATGGAAACCCATTTGGATTCCCAGAGGCTGTTTAGCAAGATCTCAACACAGCTTTGGAGGAAAGTCCAGATATAAAGACTTGCTGATAAAACAGGCAGGTGGGGAGAATCCCTAATTCTGTCCATGGAGAGAAGTCTCTGGGAAGCTCCAAGAGGATCAGTTTTGTGTCCTGACTCCCCCAGAAGCATTCCAGACAGGGAGGGGGCAGGAGCACTGCACTCAGCACAGAGGAGCTGCACTGCCACTCGCTCTGCACTCACCCATTTCCCTCCCCAGCTCCAGGCTTCTCCTGTGCTCTGTCTCCATGTGATGCCAGGCTGGCCTCTTGCCAGGCCTGCTGAGGGGGAAGCTGTTCCAGTGAAAAACTACACACTCCACTCACAACAAAAATACTTTGTTCTTTGGTTCATCCCAAATGGTGATGAATAACCCAGCCCTGCAACTCCCCGTGATTGCATTTTAATACTGACTGAGGCACAGCTCTCCTCTTGCAACACAGGAAGATTTAGGATCCTGCATTTCCACTGGCTTGGGAGACACATCAAAGGACACACAGATTGAGAGCTGCACACCAACACTTCAATCCCACAACAAACATCCCAGCCCAGGACACAGCAGTGCCAGGGCAGGGTCCCAGCCCAGTGCCAGGGCAGGAGCTCATCCCAGTGCCAGGGCAGGAGCCCAGCCCAGTGCCAGCCCAGCCCAGGACAGGATCCCATCCCAGTGCCAGGACAGGATCCCAGCCCATCCCAGTGCCAGGACAGGGTCCCAGCCCAGGTGTGCTGCAGGACTCAGGCAGCACACCCCCAGCCTGCTGGGTGATAAGCTCAGAGATAACAGCACTGTAAGAAGGGACTGCAGCTCATCCCCACTGCCCATCAATCACAAACCCAATCACCTCAGGCCCACGCTGATATGGCCACAATAACTCTCAGGTTGGACACATCATGCAAATATAAATTATTCTGAACCATATCCACAGACTCCAAGCTTCTTAATTTTATTTTAAAAAAACCCACCATCTCCTTTTAGGTGTTTTAATTTTAGGCTGTGGGCACATGAAATTACCCTGATGCAAATTCATGAGGATTAGGCCAAGATAATAAAAACTGCATATTTAAGTACAAGGGAGTGTGCTGGAAATCCCAAATTGACGTTACAGGCAACAGCTTAACCTGGTTAACACAGGCCAGGAGAAAACATTACTGATAAAATTATTAGTCATTGCTAACTTGAAAAATATTAATTACAGCGAGGACAAACTATAACTTAGAGCTGCTTTAATTTCAACACTAAACTAAGCCAAAGGGAGACTGCTGCCAGCCTGAGGCAAGTGCTCTGCAGATAGCTGGGTGCACTTCAGCCCCCCTCCCTCTCCCCTGTGCTGACTCCCCCTGGAGCAGCCCTGGCTCCTGCAGCTGCTGCTGCCAGGACAGGGTGCAGGCTGGAGCCAGCTCTGAGCGTGGCACATCCCCTGCCCTGCCTGCAGGAGCAGAGTGGGGACTTTGCCTCCCTCTGCAGAGTCTCTGACCTTGCTTTCAAGTCCAATGTGAAATGAATTCCAAAGTACCCAATCCTCACTGTGCAGGCTTGGGATCCAATAACACTTCCAAAAAAAACGCCTCTGAGCAGTTTGTTCATGAGAACTGATGTTGACAGGGAAGGCAAAAATCAGGACAACCAACCTTGAGTTGCTGCTACAACACATCCACGAGACAGGTGTGCTCCTCAGCAGTTACAAGCTGCTTCCCACTGCAGGTTTGTGCCAAAGTTCACAGAAATTCCACCCACCAGCCTCCCGTGGTTGGTACAAACCCTTCCCTCTCTGCTCACATAACTGCTCTGGGAGGGCTGTGTAAATAACTGCTGACTTTTAAAGAAAGGGAATGGTGAAAGAACTCAACTGTGCCTCTCACAGGCCAGATCTGCCCCCTCAGGCTGGTGACAGCCCCGTGGGTCACACCACAAGGTGCCCTAACAGGAATCTAAGTACACCCCGGGTCACACCTTTCAAACCTGCTCAGTCAAACAATGTCACTCCTAAGCATCAGAGCCAGCTCAGGTCCATTCCTTCTCTACAACCTCAGCTTTAAGAGCTCTTTAAAGTTTTAGGCTCTGCATCTTCTTGGTTTTTAAACAGAAACTTGGATCTTACTGGGAGCTCAGTTTAGGCTGCAGGAGCACAAACTGGAAAATTCTCAAACTGAGTGTCTTTATGCATCATGCTTCAGAAAGGAGCTGCAAGTCTGGGGCCCTGCAGGGCAAGAACTTCATCTTCTCAATCCTAAATAATTGTTTGGTAATTTCACTTCTCCTCTGATTGCAAATTAATTGCTTAATGAAGCAATTTTCTGATTAAAACCACCTTAACGAGTCAGGAGAAGGAAAGCCAATCATTCCAAGGTTTATGCTTTGCTAATCTGCACAGGAAAGCAGTTAAAACCAAAGCATGGCAGGATTTTCTCACTCTGCCTTAGTGAGGAGCAGGAATATAAATAAAATGTCACTGGTTTCCTCTGTTAGTCTCTAAGTTGTGCACAAGACTGGTGGTGGCTGTTAGCAAGAAGCTCCTAAGGCAGCATCCTTTGCATGTCCCTGTCCCCCATGCCAGGGATTCTCCACTCCCCACCCAACACAAAGACAAGGTGCTTTTAAATAGGTCACCCAGGGCTGGCTGGTAATTACAGAAACACGTTAATCAGCTTTGCCAGGCAGAGCTGCTTTTCTCTCCAAGAGCCTTTTCCTGTCAGCTCTCCCTCCCCATCTCCCACATCAATGGTCACAGGAAAATACCCTCCAAAACACAAACCTTGCTCCCCTCCAAAACACAGACCTTGCTCCTCACCAGGTCTGGCCCCGTTCTGATGACAGAGCACAAGCCAGAACAGACAGGAAGAATAAGACCTGTGAAATGAAGTTATTGCCAGAAGTGTGGGAAGGAAGGCAAGGGCTCTGAACAGGAGTTCAGATGTGGGTGATCTCCCTCCTCCCAGCACAGCCTGCCCACAGAACTCCAGGCTCATAGCAGATGCCAAGACCCACAGGATTTCAGGATTTTCCCTCTAAACTGACTTTGCAAGTTTGTTGACTTAGCTCCAGAATGGCAGACCCTGCTGTCTGCAGTGCACCAACAGCTCAGTTCACAGATCAGCTTAATGCCTCTTGCTGGTCTCTGCAGCTCCTGAGCACACTTCCCCACAGCAGCTCAGGCCTCCAACCTTTTCCTTTTTGTGACTCATTTTTCCCAGAGAATCTCCCAGAAATCAGCATTAAGCACACTACTGCTGCAATTTCAGTTTCCACGTTCAGTGGTGTGTTCCAGATTCATCAGGGCATTTTCCTCTCACCATCAGAAGCATTAAACCCTGAGTTGTACCCAGAGCTGCAGCAGGGAGCTGCTGCTTGCACAGCCAATCCCCACCCCCTCAGCCATCCCTGCTCCAGGAGCCCTCCCACCTGCAGCTGCCCCAGGGCAGGTGAGAGGTGCCCAGGGAGGCTTTGCAGCCCTGCCAGGTGTGTCTGGGGCTGCCCTGAGTCAGCTCTGCTCCCCCAGCCATGGCTGGGATGCAGATCACCTGCAGAGCCACCAAAGGGAAGATACAACCCCTGACTCATTGCTCCTCGTTTTCTCCATGCTCCCAAGGCATTAAGGAGGGTTTCATCCTTTACCACCCTTGAAATCTGTGCTTGTCTGGCCCAATGACCAGTGCAGCTGGCAGTGACCATGACAGGTTTTCAGACAGGAGGACAACAGCAAGGACTCAGTTTCACAATTGTTGACTCCACTTCTATGGCAGACTTTTTTTTTTTTTTTTTTTTAATCCCCTGGAAAAAAACCCTGCTGGTTTATGCTGAAGACAGTTGATCTTTAACAAGACAGCAAAGGATTGATACAGCAGAATTTTGCAGAGCCTGAAATAGCTGCCAAATTCAAGAGGCTGTTGGGAAATGAAAACCAACAAACATAGTCCTCTAAGGAAAACCTGGTTTTGTTAAACAAGGTCACACTCTCTTTTTGTTGTTTTTTCCCTTCTTGTTCATTTTTTTCTTACATGTTCCTACATCTGCAGATGTCTCCTACTGGAGACCAAGGACCAGTTTTCCCATGTTCCCTTTTGGAATTCTACAGTATTTCTTCTGCAGGAGCAATTAGTATTTGCTGTTGTTTTAAAAGAAAAACCCCACAGAAATAAAGGAAAAGTATGACTCACTGAGAGACCAATAATTAGGTCATGTGTTCAATTAGTTTTCATGCTTAAGTAGTTACTCTTTAGGAAATGCTCCCCCTTTGATGTGCAGCAGCAACTTCCCAATTAATTAGGCAGAAAAAAGCAATGAAGGAATGAAACCTCAGACACCGAATCAAAGCCCAGAGATCTCTAATGAGGGGAACAACAGCATCAACAACAGACAACATGCTCTAAAAGGTAGAGGCTTTCAGTGATCCATTTCAAGCATCTTGGCTGTACTTCCTTTGAAATGAAGAGAAAACTGTTGGGAAGCAGACTAGAAGAGAAGGAGCAGCAGCCTGTTTGATCAGAAAACCACTGTTTCCTTGAAGGCCTGCCACAAAAGAGATAATTTATCCATATTGTGGGAGATGTGTCCTCAGAGATCAGCACTCACTGGTGAGGCATCACACACCGGGTGAGACTGGATCCCAGGGAGATGGGAACCCCCTTTCTTTCCAGCCTGCCCAAGGAACAGAGGCAGAACTCCAGGCTCCAGTGCCCATGCCACCCTCAGCAGGGATGCTCCAGCTGCAGGCACTCCCCAACACCAGCACTTGCTTCCAAGCCACCCTTCCCAAAGGCTGCCTGAAAGTTTATTTAATCTTGTCTGCTAGATTTCCCCAGCCCTTTCCCCATGCAGGATTTTCATCCTTCATGGCCCACAGGGTTCACCCTAGGGATGCCCATTCAGGTAAAATCCACCCAGCTCCAACGAAATCAGCTCATTGCAGGAGAGAATTAAAACAGCCCAAATGACTCTCTTAGCAAAAAAGGAGGAAATTGAGAGAAGAAAAAGGGAGGCAAAACTGTAGCACTTGAACTACAAAATCAATACAGTAATTGACTTTGGCTTATGTAGGCACGTGGGTGTAAGGGGGAGGATTCCCTGGGAGCTGATGGTTCATCCCTTGGCCCTGCTGGTGCTGCAGGGGAGTGCAGATGGCAAACCACTGCCTACAGAGCCACAAACCCCTCCAGCTGCTTCTCAGAGGCTGCAAACCCCCTGTTCCATGAAGAGCTGCCCCTCAAAGGAAGGTCTCTACAAAAGATCCCAGTGAGGCAGTTCAGCAGGAGCCACACAGGAACTGTGTCTGCATCCTTCTCACCTCTCCTAGCAGAGGCTATGAACTGCAGATTTTGGCCTGCCTGGCAGGGCTGGGAAAGCTCAGCAGAGAATAAAGGCCAGGACTGCAAAGAGCAGCTGGTGCAGGAGTGCCACTGGGATCTGTGCACCAGCAAAATCCCAACAGAAGCATCAAAATGATTGAGCAAAGGAGGAAAAACTCCTGTGAGTGTTCTGGTCAGTTTAGAGTTAAAGGGAGAACCTGGTCAAAAGCCAGAACTAACAAAGAGGGGGAAAAAAATCTGTAATTTCATGCAAATTTAATAAGCATATGCTCCAGACTACCTCATCCCAAATTTCATAATTCAGGTCCTGAATTATGTAAAGTGTGCCTCATGCAAGCCCAGCCTTTGGCTCCAGAGCCCCCTGTGCACTGCACATCCACAGGGCAGTGCAGGCAGCCAGGCAAGGAGATGGCAGCAGGAGAAGCAAAGGCTGGCACCCTCCTGAGAGGGCAGGCAGCCCTGGCACTGCCAGCCCAGCCCAGGGTTCTGTGCAGGGCTCAGCACACAGCCCTTCCTCACACAGCTCAGCCTGCAGGGCACTGCACCCTCCCTGCAGGACACTGCACCCTCCCTGCAGCCCTGCCCCAGCTCCAGGGACACACCAGGACTTGCAGAGCTCATAAAAATCCCCAGGGCTCCTGCCTCTCCATAAAGCACCCACTGCAGCAGCACTGGCAGCTCAGGCCATTACCCTGCTTTAAAGGCTCTTGACTCTTAAAGCCCCTGCCTTTGCAGTGGCACAACACACAGTGCTGCCAAGAAAACAGAATTTACACCCCAACAGCAGGGAAATATTTGCTGCTCCTTGGCAGCACAGCAAAGCCCTGCTCTGGCTGGGCACCTCTCACAGGCAGGGTTCTGCAGGGGGCACTGAAAGGGGGTCAGCAGCAGAGAAATCCCCTTTCAGTGTGATCAATTCCTTATCTAAATATTTTAAATACAAGGCTGTACCTCTCACAGGCAGGGTTCTGCAGGGGGTATTGAATGGGGTCAGCAGCAGAGAAATCCCATTTCAACAGGATCAATTCCTCATGTAAATATTTCAAATACAGAGCATGTGAGGAACCTCCCACAGAAACTCCAGTTATTTTATTCTGGGCAATTCTCAGCCAAAGGCTGCCTTTCCTGGGGACCCTGCCACCAGCAGCCCCAGTTCCAGCCAGCCCCCCAGCCAGCCCCAGCCCTGTGCCCTCCCAGGGCAGAGCAGCAGCCCCAGGGAAGGTTTTCCCCTCCACTCAGGCATTACCAGGTCCTGTGCTCTTCACTTTCACTGCCTCTCCTCCTTCCACTCTCAGCTGCCTAAGCAGCCCCTCTGATCCCTGTAATTGAGCCTCTTTCCAGATTACCCTCAGGTTTAACCCCTTCCCTGCCCAGCAAAACTCGAGCCCCAAACCCAAGGGAGGGTTAGTGTAGAGCTGTCCTGGTTTTCCCTCCACTTCTTCAGCAGCATCTCAATTATATCTGCACTGAATTGCATGAACTCTTTACTTGTTCAGGGAACTCTTTATCAAGACTGACTGAGCCCACAGCTCTGTCATCTCCTACCCTCTCCCCCAGTACAATCTTCATTTCAGAACTGCATGAAATGACTGAGTATTGCTTAACGGCAGGATTCTGCAGAGGGAACAACAGCTGAAGTGGATTTTACTCCTGCAGCACACAAATTTATGTAGCTACACAACAATAAAGCAAAGCCTTAAATTTAATCAGAACAAATACTTCAAGCAATGGCAAGCTAATAAATTATTAAGAAAGGGGCTCAATAAGACCTGGAAGGAAATATCCATCAGCTGTGCAGCCTGGGAGCTTCCAGAAACAAGGAATGTTCATGCTTTACCCCTTTTAGGGTTTGCTTTCAGAAAAGCTGTGTGTACTGAGCAAAAAGGGGGATGTTGGCACACAAGCAGCCAAGGAGTGGTCACACTCTGGTCCCCACTGCCACCAGGCAGTGCCAGCAATCAGCACCACTCGTGCCTTCCCAACAAGGTGCTGATGAGGAACTGCCAGCCTGGGAATGCTGGCTATTTCAGAAGATTGTCATCATTTGCTCTTTTTTTTCCCCAGACTGCCTGGTTTTCCCAAAATTGTCTTCCTTCCATCCACTCCTCAACCATTCCAAGCCCCCAAGAAACAGACAAAAGTGGATGTATTAGTATTTATATGAAAGCTCTAGGAAATTCAATAATGTTCCTATTGTTTTATTGCAGATGGCACACCAACTCCTCTTTATTACTGCAGAAAGCTCCAGAGCCCTGTGGAGTGCAATAAACCAGGACGTGTTTGGCTTTGCAATGTGTCAGGGGCTGTGATTTCCTGCAGGGAGCAGGAACCAGCCCAGCTCTGGGATTGCCTCCACCAGGCCCACGCAGGGAACCTGCTGCTCCTGCCCTGCCCCTCCTCCCCCAGAACCAGTGGCTCTGACACAGAGCACAGGAAAGGGGCTGTTCTCACCTTTGCTTTCCAAGATGCTTTTTCTCCTATTGGATTTCAGGCACTCTTTGAATTTTCCACTAAATTCTTGGGCTGTTGAGATTTAAAAATTGCCAACGTGCCACGAGGAAAAACGCAAAAAGGAAAATTCCCTTAACTGTACAGGAACATCAGCCATAAATGCTCCAAGACACAAACTCCCTTAGGAACCCTTGAGGAAAAAGCTGAGCAGGAGCCCCAGGCTGAGTGGAGCAGCCCTGGAGCAGGGACTGCCCAGGCAGGGAAGCCCCAGGAAGCCCCAACACTCACCCTGGGCTGCCAGTTCTCATACTGCTTCTGCAGGTTGGCCCCGATGGTCTCCAGAGCTTTCTGAGGCCCCATGGACAGAGGATCTGGGAACAGAACACACACTCTCAGCCCAGCTGCAGCACTCAGCTCCCTCAGGGGCATTTTCAGGCAGGCTCCTTCCATTTTCACCTCCAAACTCATGAGCACCTTGCTCCTGGTGGAACTGATTTGGGGGCAGCACCCAAAACCCATCCCCAAATTCTTCAGCCCCACAGAAATCCAGCTCCACTACAGACTGGCACGTGTGGAAGATTTCCCTCACAGAGGTGCTAAACACAATTTTGTCTTGAAAGACAGGAGAGGCATTGCATTTGTTTCTTTTAATAATGAAATAAGGTTTCTATTGTAAATAATGACAAGAACTCAAATTGGTTAAATATTTGATGACAAACATTTTCTGATGATGAATGCAAAATCCTGCTTCATTTACTTCCTTTGCTTCCTGCTGCAGAGATTGTGTGCCATTTGTAATATTTAAGAAGTTAATTTTATTGCTAGATAATTACCACAATCCATACATAGCAATACAATTCCAGGCCATGTGCTTTATTCAAACACCATGGACACATAATTAAACAATTAACAAGTTTTCTTAAAAAAAAAAAACAAAAAACCCCAAAAACTAAAAAACCACAAGCTAATATTTTCCTATTTAATATGAGTTATTTTAAAAGCACTAAACCAGATCAACAAAGGGTTTGGGTTTGGTTTTTTTTCCCAGTTTTTGCAAATATATTTTTGTCAGGAACAAAATGTGATGAAGCAGGATGAAAGCAGGATTTTGAGGGTTATTCTGCTTTAATGAGTAAGAGCACGTGGCAGGTGCAGCAGGACCAGCACGTGGCTCTGCTCAGTGGCCATTTGGCCCCAGGGGTGAGCCCAGCTCAGGTGTGAGGAGCACCAAGGGCACCCCAGAGACCCCCAGGGTCCCCCTGAGTCCCCCAGCCCTGCACCCTGCCCTGCTCCTGAGAGGGACAGCAGGAAAAACCCCAGAAATTCCAAGTTGGCTGGAAGCAGAAAGAGCACTTGTGTACATAAACAGACTGAAAAGTTAATTACAAAGCTGCATTCAAAATTCTCTTTGCTAATGATAGGCACTAATGACTTTATTTAAATGACTCTGCAATGCTCCTGTATCAATGAGACACCAGGGCTGCTCTCTGCACTGCTCCCAGGTACCTGCTCAGGGCCTGCAGCAGCCTTTCCAGCCTGAAAACCTGGGATGCTGTGAAGGTTGGAAAATCTGCTGGAAGTTTTTAAAGAGATTCTGTTTGTGCAGTGATTAATTTGCCCCTGGGGCCTGTCAAAGCCCTGGGCTGAGGATTGCAGTGCCCAGCGTGGGACGTGCTGGAGGCTGAACATTCCCAATTCCCAGATAAAAACCAAATCTGAGAAAGCTTCTGTACACAAGATATTCCCTTCCTTCAGAATGTCTCATCTTGATAATTAGACTTTTTCCTCCAAAACCAAGGGAACTATAAATTTCTTCACAAAAANCCCCAAAAAAAAGGAAAAAAAAAAATTTTAAAAAAAAAAAAAAAAAAAAAAAGGACTTTAGTGCACGAAAGTGGCAAACCCAGGTGTTGGAACTGCTGGCAAGACATCCTTGGGAGTAATTCCAGGTCTCCTGAATGATTCCAATTAAAACAGCCCCAGAGCAGCCTCCTCAAAACACAGCAAGGTGTTTCACAAAGCTCCCTGCTCTGCTGGGTGAGGCAGAGAAGGGGGAGTGGAAGCTTTGCAGACCCCAGCACTCTGAAGGTGTCTCTGCTCAGAGATTTCCTCTAGACATTTATAAATCTAAAATAATTACAAGAAAGCAAAGCAGCTCATTAACAGCTGTTTTCCTCCATGGCATCTCATTTCAGAGCACAGCAGGAGAGATGACCCATGGCAGCAGCTGGAGCTGGACTCTCCATCCACCCAGAGGAAAATCAGATCCCACATTTCCTGACAGTTTGCAGTGCTGGGAAGGCACAGCTCGGGGTGAACCCTGGGCTGGGAGACCCAGGGCAGCTGGGGGCTCTGGGCCAGCCCAGCGCTGTAGCCAGCCCAGCTCTCTGGCCAGCCCAGCCCCGTGGCCAGCCCCACTCACCAATCCAGCACTCCAGGCGGGCACAGGGAGTTGTCTTCACCACGTCTGGGGGGTCCACGCCCACGTTGAGGCACAGCACCAAGGCAACACTCACAGTCTTCATCTGCAGAGAGGAGCAGAGGCTCAGGGCAGGCACAGCACCCCCTGCACCCCCCAACCAAGCTCTCCCACCTGCTCTTCCACAGGGACTATTTTAAGCAAGGCCTGACTGATGAAATTTTTCATGTTTTTTTATTAGAACAGTACTTAGGCTCCGTGTTACTATTTTTGTTGTTATTTCCAGAGCCCATTCTTCTCTTTCTGAGCATGGAAATGGATACCAGTGAACTTCTGCTACTCATCTTAAATTAGCCATTGTCCAGCTGAAACACATTATTAAAACATGAGGCAATGCTATTCAGGGACCCTGACCAATATTATAATGCAGTGTGTGATCTCTAATATTGAAATTAAAAGAATTACAATGGAAAAAACCCCAAGTGACAAACGAAACCATGAAAAATTAAACAAACAAACACACACCAAACCAAATATACTTAGTGCATTTTTTATTTTGTTTTCCTCACGTGTTGAGTTTTCTTGGAGAGCCCTGTAAGGAGAAATCCTGGCTCCAGCTGCTGCTCCACATGGGGTTATCCCACCCAGGCACCACAAATGTACCCAACCCAAACCCACCCAACCTCACCTGGGGCCCAAAACCTGCATCAAACCAAGGACAAACCACCTTGGCCAGCTAAAAATACTGCTTGGAAATTATCACCTCACATCTTTATGGGGTTTTTCCCAGACTCCCTCACACCAACACCTAAACCAGAGGAGGAAAACAGAAGCAGTGAGGAGGCTCTCAGTGATTCCAGGCACTCAGGGCTTGCCTGCAGCAAGGCCACCCACATCCCCACCTCCCCAGGGTGCTCCCTGCAATCCACAACAGCAGGGGGAAAAATCCCAAATTTCACACTTAGAGAAAACCCTAGAGCCACATAAATGTGTAATTTATACAGCAGCTGGAGCAGGCAGACTCCATTCACAGGCTGTACAGCAGGACAGAAAGCCTGCAGCATTTCCTCACTCCCATGGCCGGGATGGGGAACATGGAATCAAGAATCAGCAGGGACTGTGGCTTATGGCTCCATCCCAAACCTGCAATCCTGTAGGAGCTGCTGGTGGCAGGGCTTACCCAGGGCTGAGCAGCACCCTGCAGCACAGGGATGGGAGCAGGAGCCTGAGCAGGAGCTCCCTGGTCAGGATGTTCTCTGCCCAGAGATGCAGTTCAGCACTCGAGCACAAAGGGGACATGCACAGAAGCAGCAGGGGCAGCTGGGACCCTCCCTGCCCCCTCAAAGAGCTGTGGAGCACCCAAAAGAACATCCCAAACCCCTGCCCACAGGGACACCTCCCCAGGAACTCCTCAGGACCCAGGGTGTGAAGGGCACTGACACAGCCAGAACCACCCCAGGTGCCACACACACACTGAACACCCCAGGGAAACACAGAAAACTACCCACAAGATGACTTATTACCCATGGAAACACATAAATCATTCTTCCAAGAGAAAGTATCCTGCCAAGCAATCTTCTCCATCTCATTTATTTATTGTTTCCCATTTGCAGTCTAATACTGGCTTATTTTTCAGTATTTTGCTGGTAACATCTGATTGGTGGCTGATGCTGAACAGGCTGATATTTATTTCCCATTCCCAGGTTCGGGGTTTTAAATAAGTGTTTCTGCTGGAAAACTGACAGCAAACCCATGAGAGGAACAGGAACTGATCCCAGAGACAAATGGGGTGATTTCCCCTCTGCCACCTGCCCCGGAGGATGCAGAGCCTTGCACTGCACACTCGTTCTGCTAACAGGGAGCACATCCTGACAGCCACAGCCCTGCCCTCTGCCCACTCCTCACAGGGAGGATGTTTTTCCTCAGTATCCCATCTAACCCTGCCCTCTGGCAGTGGGAGCCATCCCCTCCATCCCTTGCCAATTCTCTCCCCACATTTCTTGCCAGCCCCTTCAGGCCCTGCAAGGCCCCAGCGAGGTCAGGCCAGAGCTTCCCCTGTGCAGGGCACGGCCCCGGCTGTGCCAGGCTCTGCTGCAGCACAGAGCCCCAGCCTCTGCTCCCTGCACCCTGCCCAGCCTCTCCTGCAGCACAGAGCCCCAGCCTCTGCTCCCTGCACCCTGCCCAGGCTCTCTGCAGCACAGAGCCCCAACCTCCGCTCCCTGCCACCTGCCCGGGCTCTGCTGCACCGAGCCCCAGCCTCTGCTCCCTGCACCCTGCCCAGGCTCTGCTGCAGCACAGAGCCCCAGCCTCTGCTCCCTGCACCCTGCCCAGCCTCTCCTGCAGCACAGAGCCCCAGCCTCTGCTCCCTGCACCCTGCCCGGGCTCTGCTGCAGCACAGAGCCCCAGCCTCTGCTCCCTGCACCCTGCCTGGGCTCTCTGCAGCACAGAGCCCCAGCCTCTGCTCCCTGCACCCTGCCCGGGCTCTCCTGCAGCACAGAGCCCCAGCCTCTGCTCCCTGCACGGGCTCTGGGGGGACAATGCATGTGATCAAAAAAAACCCCTCGAGCTCAAGAAACCCAATAATGCTTTTCCCATTTCTGAACTCACCAGAAACTTCACTGCATATTTAAAGGCCCTTAATACAAGCAGGACGAGGACATTCTCATCTGTCATTAAGACAGTGGAAATTTTCCTTTCCCCATTTCAGGAGTATATCCATCAGAATACATTTCCATGGATTTTTGTTAGAATTAAAAAATGAAGCAGAAGAACATTTGGCGAGTTTGTAAGAAAACCAATATCCAAACTGCTTTGTCAGCAAAGGCTCAAGATCAAACCACAGCAGTTCTTACTGTGGGCTCTGCACTCTGGAATGTCATTTGTATGTTAAAAAATGGGCTACAACTCACAGGCTTGTACTGCATCCGAGTCCAAGGGATTTAATAACTCTGGGTCAGAACCTGCAACACTTAGATGGCAAAACCCACTCGGTCAAAATGCTCCTGCTGACAAGTGATGGCAGGAATTCATCCCAAAGCCATCAGCAATGGGACTCAGGGAGCAGAGGGAGATCTGTGTCTGCTCGCAAGAGAAGCTGCTTATTAAAGCATCTGACACTAAAATTTACATCTTATGCTAAAGACCTTTTAAAATATTCCTAATTCACCCCTTATTTCATTTAGAGGCAAACCAGATCTGCAGGTGAGTACAGTGCAATATCTGCAGGTATTTTCAGCTAGGGAAAAAACCCATTATGTTCTGGGTTTGATTGAAAATGTGCAATTTTATCATCCCAGGGAGCCCACCTGATCCCACTGGAGCATCCCTGAAAGCGACTCCAGGCCAGGCTGAAAATGAGCCACCCATTTATTTCAGCCTGAGTGAGAACAGCTGTGGAACTCAGAGCCATAGAACTGCTTTATATTCTAGTTCAAGTAATACCAAGAACAAGTTGGTGCATTGATGAGAAATTCTGCATTTCGTGGTACATCTCAGACTGGACGTTTTAGACCTCATTAATATTTGATTTTTACACTGCAATTTGCAAGCTGAAAACTTTCTGCTTAAACATTACCCAGATGAACACTGAAGTGTTAGAAACCTGCCTGGGTTTATGCCAGTGAGTTCAAATTGCTTCTGGGAGTTAATACAAACACAAGATTAAGTCAGCATTAAACATGAAATATATGCAGCTACATTATTTTACAGAGCTGAGGATGAAGTTATCAGCATTAAACATAGATCCTGGGACAAATTTCCAAATTCCAGACCCTCATACAAGTCTCATTTGAAAACCCTCCCTGGCCAGGAGGTTCAGTTTCCTGCTTGTGCAGGAAATTCATTCCCTTCTTGACGCCTCTTTTCCATATTTTTCTCTACACACATTTACAGATTTAATAGAAATCTCTTCACCACCAGCGAGGTGTTCCTCAGGTAACAAGGAGGTCTCCAGAGAGCAGGAACAGCAACATTTAGAGAAGAACCATTGTTCTCCCTTGAGTTCAGTTCACTCTGCAACACCCCAAGTCCCTGTTTGCTCTCTGCCACCCTTCCCCTGGGGCCAGGAGGTGACAAGTGGTGACATCTGTCCTGCATGGTCCCCAGGGCTCTGGCACCACCTTCCTCTGAGGAGTGCAGGTCTGAGAGCAGCCAGGGAAAAGGCTGAGGGTATTGAACTACAAAGCTTTGACCTTGCACTCCATCACACAAAACCAACCCAAGAACAATCCCCTGCACACCCCACCCAGGGGAACCCTGGACCACTTGCAAGGTAAAGCATTTAAAAGAAGAGCTGTCAGTTCCAAGGAATTTTTTCTTTTTAAGGTGAAGTTTAAGGTAAATAAATTGTTAGGAGGAAATAAAAAAATCTCTGTGTGCTTCTCCACAGCAAGAAAAGCAGTAGAGTGCAAAGAACTCCTCAAGCTGACATCAGTAATTCCACAGCTCTGCAGGTTGTCTCCAGCCACCTGCAGCCCACAGTGAGTTCCTGGAGTGCCAGCCTGCTGGAGATTCCTCGACCAGCTCCTCCTCAGGGCTTGGTCTCCTTCTCCAGCCTCTGAATTCAGCACCCACACTGAATTTCCCTCAGAGGTTCCCTGTGCCCAGCTCCCCCAGGGCTCCAGCTCCACACAGCCCACTCTGAACCCCTGCCCTCGGGGCTCCCTGCCCTCCCCAGGCTCTGCTGTCACTCACTGCCCGGGTACCCCGTTCCCCTGGGAGCAGAGTGCAGCCCCGGGGTGACAGCAGGGACACCCACAGAGCCCTCAGAGCCCCAAGGTGTCACCCACTGTGTCTGAGGTTCAGAACTCCAGCCTGCAGCAGGCTGAGCCTGTCTGTCACAGCACAGCTTCCCAGCCACTCTGGTCTGCTTAGAGCCAAAATGGGCTTTCCTGCCCTGTCAATCGCTTCCTAAAAACAATGAAAATAACAGAAAGCAAACATTTTACTCCTATGATCTTTGCTTTCTTTCTACAACCTGCAAAAGAACCGACAAGAGGCGTTCTCCAGATGTCATTCCCCATTTATCTGTGCCAAGGGTTTGTTTCCTCCTCGCCTCTGCTTTGCATTCCTGCAGGCTTCTCCTCCTCGCTCCACGGCATTCCCACTCCTGCCTGGCACTGCCTTTAAGGTGCCCGTCTTCCCAGGCACTGCCTGACGCTGCCTCAGATCTCTGCTCCTTCCAACTGCTCCTTCCAACCGTTCCTAGACAGCCCTGGGATCTCCCGGGCACCTCGGCAGGCGTTTGATCAGGAGCCTGCTCAGGAATCCCCGAGCCACAGCCAAGTGCTCCACATGCAAAGGACTCCCTGCCCCAGGAAGGTCCCCAGCTCACAGGAGACAGCAGCAGGATCCCCTGGGACGAGTCCATCCACGTCCCTAAGTGCCAGGGGAAGGCACAGGGCACAGAAGGCTGGCCCAGCCCCACCAGGGCACTGCCAGCTCCCAGCCCCACCAGGGCACTGCCAGCTTCCAGCCCCACCAGGGCACTGCCAGCTCCCAGCCCCACCAGGGCACTGCCAGCTTCCAGCCCCACCAGGGCACTGCCAGCTTCCAGCTCCCCACGGGCTGTGCCACGGCCAGGGCAGGGCACAAACCCCACTGCAGCCCAGCTCCTACTGGAGACTCTGCCCCAGCAAACCCAGGAGAACACCAGCATCCAGCTCCTTCCTGAGGGCACAAACCCCACTGCAGCCCAGCTCCTGCCAGAGGCTCTGCCACAGCAAACCCAGAACACCAACACAGGGCTCCATCCACACCTGCAGAGGGTGGCCTGACCCACCCCTGGCTGCTGCCCCAGCCTCTCCCCTGGGCACAGCCCCTGCTCTGCACAGCACTGCACTAATTACACTGATTACCCTCTGCTCCATCCCTACCCACCCGGAGCTGGAGGTCACCCTGCCCCAGCTCAGCGAGGATCAATAAATAGACAGGAAATAAAAATCCCAGGGAGGGAGCTGCTGGCAGAGCTCTGGGACACGGAGGTGAAGAGGAGCCCCTGAGCCTGCCAGCCCTCACCCCACACAGCTGGCACTGCAGGATGGCACTAAAACCTGGCCTTGAGTCACCCATGGAGAATTCCTGCAAGAGGCACCTGCAGAGCCTTCTCCAGAGCAGCACAGAGGAGCCAGACAAACATCCAACGTGCCAAGGGGTTTATCAGCTGTGGCAGTGCCAGCTGAAGCTCCAGAGGGATCAATAACCCCAGTCACCTCTGGACAGGCTGGGGGAGAAGGCCAGCTCTGAGAAAACCACAGCCCAGCTGCCCCCAAAGCCTCCCAGCCCATGGCCCTGGACACTGCCACGCGTTTCCTGTGCAGGTAAACTCTGCTCAGCTGAATTAAACACATTTGTATGCAGTCCTGCTTTAATCTGCATTTCCAGAGAAACCTAATTGTGGGTTCCTCTTCTCATAAAACCAGGATTTAATTCTCACTCAGCAAGTTATGAGGCAGCAGGAAAAAAAACGTTGAGGTAAAACTATTACAATCAGCTTTGTTGCTCTCTGCTTATCTTAGAAATCAATATAAATACAGCATATCTTAATTTAAATATTCTGAATTTAATAGCAGCTTGTCAGTAAAACCTGGTGTACTTGGAGTCTTTTTCTTTAAATCAAGTTATATGCTTTGGTTGCTATCGAGGCTGGGAGATTTAATTCAATACACAAAGCATAATTCCAACCCTCTTGTGTTAAAAATATTCTTTAAATAAATAATAGATCAAAGCAGTGTCACTTTGATGGCATATGCAGTCCATGGAAGGGGGAGAGGAAGGATTAAATGTTTTCAGAGCAGCCCTCATGGAGGAAGGGGAGGGGGACACCAGTGAATTCTCACTTATTTTCTCTACATTTACCACTCATTACTCTGATTCGATTCTCCCCTTATCAGAGCTCTGCCTTCTAAAGAACCTTCAACTTCACACAAACTCTGGGGTTTTTAGAGCAACAAAGCAAGATGAACAGAAGAGCCACTGCACTCCCCAAGCTGTGGATCACTTCCCCCAGCCCTAGCAGAGCTCGCTCCCCATGGCTCCTCCATCCACCAGGCAGAATCTGGGATTCAGGGGAAACGCCACAGCTCCACCTGCTCCGGCACTGCCAGGGCCTGGGCTGGGCTCACCTCCGAGCACTTCTGCATTTAGAGACAGCCTGGGGTGTTTGATGACAGGGAACGCCCCCAGCCTGGGCTGGGAGGGTTCATTCATCAAACTGGAGGTACTGGAATGGTTCCCACAGCTCCCCTCCAGCCCTCGGGAAACCTGCAGCAGCAGGGCACACCTCGGCTCCATCAGAGCTGCCTGTGGGGAGGGAGCCAGAGACAAAGGAGGCTGCAGGGAATTGGGGAGGGGGCCAGAGCCCCCCCGGGCCGCAGGGAATTGGGGAGGGGCTGGGCTGCAGGAGCAGGTGCCACCAGGGGCTGTGGGCACTGCCAGGGCTGCAGCAGCACTCGGGGACAGTGCCCGGAGGCAAGGCAGGAGGAAGGGAAGAAACTTCCTGAGGACAGCGAAAACCAGAAGTCATTAATTTCTGATGCCATGAACAAAGCAGCTCAGGAACAAAGAGGGGGAAAGCCAGCAGCCCATCAGCTTTCACTGTGGTGGCACGGGCTGCCAGGTCACTGCCCTCACCCCACCACTGCCCCTCAGGAAAGGCCCACAAGCCCCAGGCTCCCGGGTTTCCTCCAGGTGCTCTGCTCCCTGGCCAAACCTGAGACCCAGGGCCCAGCCCCTGGAGAGCAGCAGCAACCAGGCACAGCCCTGAAACGTTCCACCCCAGGCACGCCCCTGCCCAGCCCCCGAGCTCTGTGCTGCTCTGCACAACCGATTGATCAGCCCAGGGCAAAGTCATCCCTGAATTAGAAACAGGCAACGCTGCCGAGCAGGAATGAGGGAACAGGAAGCGTCCCAGGAAGGCAGAGGCACCTAAAATAGAGCAGCAAGCTCATCACACCTCCAGAGCCTCCTGGAGAAAGGCTCCTCTGTGCCAAAACCCTTGGAGCAGAGCACCCAGCGTGCCTGTGCTGCCTTTCATCAATCCCAAAAGGCTCCCTTGGACCCAGCAATGATCTGCCAAGTGCCACTTTCCTGGCTCTCCTGATGGCTCAGAGCCCCTGGGAAATGCAATCACCAGGCTGGGAACACCGAGACCCAGGCACAGCCTGGGCACATGGCCCCAGCAGAGAAATCACAGCCTGGAGTCTCCATGAGTGATTCCATCCTATTAGGAGAGGATCAGAAACATAACGGAAACCTGGTCACCAGGAAAAGCCAAAGATATCTATGTACACGAAGTTATGGGTACAAAACCCCATAAATATCTATGAGCACACAGTTATGGGTACAAAACCCCATAAATATCTATCTCACAAAGTTATGGGTACAGAACTGTGAGAGCCAGGGAAGGCTGTAAGCCACAGCAGGTTCCAAGAACAGAGGGAGTGGAGATGATGGTCCAGGACATTTCTCGGGTGCTTTGTTTGCTCTTTACTGAGACGTTTGAGGTGGCACACAGATGCAGCAGAGGACCCCAGGCTCCCAGCTGGGACGTTCCTCTGTCACTCTCAGTTTAACACCCAACAGGTCCCCAAACACACCCAAACTTCACCTGAAATCGATTCCCTGCCTCCAAAAGCCCCCAGTCTCCAGGGGCAAGGACCCCCTCGTCCTCCAGGGCACACACCAGGCTGCTGGCACGCTCCAAAGCTCCTGTGCAGCTGCAATTCCTGCACCCACTGCCCTGCGGCTGCCCGTGCTCCTGCTGGGCTCCAGGGCTCCTTGTGCCCTCGGCCGCTCCACTGTCCTGCCCAGAACACACTAAGCTGCCTTTAGAGAGCCGAAATGGCTCCGAAGGCCCGTGCCGTGCGCCTCGGCTCTGCACTCCGGACCCTCCCGCAGCCTCGCCTCCCCCGCTGCACACGGACCGCGGCATCCACACGCAGCGGGCTCAGCGCCCCGAGCTCTGCCTGCTCCTCCTGCAAAGCACATCCTGCCCCGCAGCATTACCCGGTCCTTCATCCTCCAGCTCTGAGCCAAGGACTTGGAGCCTTCGATCTTCTCGCAGTGCCTTTTCTTCATGAAGGCCAGGGGCAAGTTCCAGTCCGTCAGGTCGGACTCATCCTCCTCCCCGAGCCCCAGCAGAGGCGACTGCAGCATCTCAGCCTCCATGGGCGGGGGAGCGGCGGGCAGCAGGTGGGCAGCGATGTCCAGCCCGGCACCCAGCGGGGCCGGGGGTCCCTCCGGCCGGAGGGGGCGAGCAGNTGCCATGGGCACGGCGCGGGAATCCCAGCATCCCGAATTCCCTGCGGCTGGAAGAGCCCTCCCGGGTCAGCGAGGCCCAGCTGTGCCCTTGTGCCCAGCCCAGAGCTCTGAGTGCCCCGTCCAGCGTCGGATCCAGCCCTCCCTGTCCCTGTTCCCCGGAGGAGCCCCACACACTGCCCACAGTCTGTGCTGGTCCTGATGGGATCCACCTCAAATAAACTGAAAATCCCCCCTGACGCCGAGCTGTGCCTCGGAGCAGGGGCAGCGTCCCCCTGCTGTGTCCCGGGGTCCCAGACACCCCCGGGCACCGGGCTCACCATCCCGGGCTTCACTGAGTCCTGTGGGCATTTATTCTGGAGCAAAAGAGCAGCAGAGTGGTGAAACTGGGCACAGCCCCCGGCAGATGTGTCTGCAAAGGCAGGTGAAGAATTTCAGGCACAGATCACAGGAAAGGCAGGTGAAGAATTTCAGGCACAGATCCTCCCTGCTGTTACACTGAAGGTTAATGGATATCAAATACTGCTGCTAAGGAAGTTCCCCAGTATTTGCTCCTGCCAGCAATCACGCCCCACCACATCCACGTTTGTAATACCTGAACATGTAAAAATGATTGCAAAGCAGAAATGAAAGAATACACATATAATTTGATTTACAGAACCGTTAATTTCCATAAGTACTTTCCATGTGTTTACACTCATGGAACTTTTCAAATGCAAAGACATTTCTTTACGATGGGTTGGAAGATTGGCAAGTGATGTTTCTCGGGGTGGCCAAGGTTTGCTTTTGTTCCTTCCCTTTCCTGAGGAGCTGATTCACTGCTTTGTGCTGATGGCTGATGATAACTGCATGATTGTCATCAGAATGAACTGCCAGGCTGCAGAAAATGCTTGTGGCTGTGCTTCTGCTAGCCTTCAATGAATTCCTCAACAGCAGC
The DNA here is from genome assembly GCA_013400255.1 of Sitta europaea. NCBI lineage: Eukaryota > Metazoa > Chordata > Aves > Passeriformes > Sittidae > Sitta > Sitta europaea. Next base: position 140,956 of record VXBS01002814.1, on the reverse strand, counting down.
CGCACAAAACCAGAGAATTATGGAATTCTGGAATGCTTTGGGTTGGAAGGGACTTTAAAGATGATTTATTTCCAACCTCCTGCCACGGGGGGGTCAGGAGGAACCATCCCAACACTCCACCTGAACAAATCCAGTCCCTGGGGAGCCTGGGCTGCACAGATGGGCCCTAATCCCGAGCTTTGGGCAACGTGTGCCAGCCCTGGCACCAGCCCTGCCCAAGCATGCTGCCAGAAATCCCCGTGAAGGGCACAGCTGGCAGTGGGCACAGACAGGCCTGCAGAGCCCTCAGTGATACCCTGTTTCAGCTTTTATGTATTTCAGATTCTTAACTGCATTGGGGTGTGACTCTGAATCTCATATAAAGTGTCAGCAGGTTCTCCTCACAGCCCAGTCAGACAGAACAATCCTTTCCCAGCCCAGAACCAGGGACACAGAACAATCCTTTCCAGAACCAGGGACACAGAACAATCCTTTCCCAGCCCAGACCCAGGGACACAGAACAATCCTGTCCAGACCCAAGGACACAGAACAATCCTGTCCAGACCCAGGCACACAGAACAATCCTTTCCCAGCCCAGCACCAAGGACCCCGCTGCTGTTTCAGCCCCAAAAGTGCAAAGAGCAGAGAACTGAGGGGAGAATCTGGGAGGGTGGGACTGCATCCCCTGGGGCTGGCATTGGACAAGGAACCCAACCTGGAAATGGAGCAAAACTGAAAAAAGGGTGAGAACTCCTGACCCGGGGTCCATCCTGGGTGCAGCCCTGGTCAGGATCTTGTCCTGCCCAAGGTGGATCCTTTGAAGCCTTTTAATAAATCCCAGCTTTATTCCTGTAACTCTGCCCAGCCTCTGCTCCAGGGAGCCTCTTTTGGCATCACCATCCCCTCAGCACATCCTGCCCATCCCTTCAGGGTGTCCCTGAGACGCTGCCCTGCTTCTCAGAGGGGCTCCTGGTGCTGCCAGCCCCAGCAGCCCCACTGCTGGGCTCACCTGGCCAGCTCACCTGGCCGGGCTCCAGGGCTCAGGGACAGGGAGGGCTCGGCTCAGCCTTGGCTGTGGGGTGGGAGCCATCAGCCCAGCTCTGCTGCCATGGCACAGACAACACTTCCAGGATCTCAGCCTGGCCTCTCCTCTCACCGTTCCCGTGGGATTCACCCTCTCCTGTTTATTTCCCGGCACTGCTGGCCAGGATTGCCTGCTGACAAAGCTCCCTGCCAGAGCAGACGTGTGCTGCCCTCAGGAGCCCCCTTTCCATGCAAGATCAACCCTCCATGCCCAGGTTCTGGACAGAATAACAGATTAAATTACCCCCTTGTTCCCAGGGAATCCGAGGAGGGGGAAACACCATGTCAGGTAAGGCACAGTGAGCGATGCCCTAAACCCAAACTGCAGGATTATCTTCCAGAAACACACTTGGACACATTCTCCCACCTGTCAGTCTTCTTAATGAAAAATCTTCCTATCTCAGGCTCTGTCAATGTCCTTTGTTTTGCCTTATTCAGCCATCTAATTCTAATTCCACTTCTGGGCAGGAAGAAATAAAGATATGGAAAGAGGAGCGTTGCTCATAAATATCATGAGAGATCTTATCCTTCGATTTCATTAGTCAAACTCACAGGTCACCGAATGAGTCAGTTGGATGCAAAGCTCTGCTCTGGGAGCCCCAGGGCCACCAGGCCGCCTGTCCTGAGGCTTCCAGGGCAGGTGTGCGTGTGCAGGTGACGGCGCCCCCTCCCCAGGGCAGCCCCTCCGCCCGCACAGCCACGGCCGGCGCTGCCTCGGGCATTTCGGGGCCAACGACAAGCTTTGGTTTAACACTTCAGCCGGGGGAGCTTCGCAGCCTAAAGACAGTAGGTAAAATATTTATTAGGGAGAGTATCTATTTTTAACCAAGTCTGATTTCAGCTGTTTTATTTATGCATGTGCAGCACGCAGACTTCCTTCCGTGCTTCCCAGCAAATGCGAGCCGGGGATCGGGGCCGGCAGCGCGGGGAGGGCGGCGGCAGGCAGGTGAGAAGGGGGCGGGCGCTGCTCCGTGCCGAGCCCGACACGCATCCCGACCATTCACGGAACTGAGTCCCCGTCTGGAGAAGCCTCTCGGCGACCTCCCCTGCGAGACGGAACAGGCGCGGCTATTCCCGGCTATTCCCGGCTATTCCCGGCTATTCTCGGCCATTCCGGGCTATTCCCGGCTATTCCGGGCTATTCCGGGCTGTTCCCGGCTATTCCGGGCTGTTCCGTGCTGTTCCGTGCTGTTCCCGGCTATTCCCGGCTATTCTCGGCCATTCCGGGCTGTTCCCGGCTATTCCGGGCTGTTCCCGGCTATTCCGGGCTATTCCCGGCTATTCCGTGCTGTTCCGTGCTGTTCCGGGCTGTTCCCGGCTATTCCCGGCTATTCCGGGCTGTTCCGTGCTGTTCCGCGCTGTTCCCGGCTATTCCCGGCTATNTTCCCGGCTATTCCGGGCTGTTCCCGGCTATTCCGGGCTATTCCCGGCTATTCCGTGCTGTTCCGTGCTGTTCCGGGCTATTCCGGGCTGTTCCCGGCTCTCCCCGGCTCTCCCCGGCGCCGCCCGCTCGCTGCAGGGAAGGAATCGTGCGCTCGCCCCGGCGCTGCCCGGAGCCCGGACCCGTCCCAGGTGGGGTTGGTGTCGCTCCTGCCCCCCGGCACAGGGCAGGAGCAGAGAACCGGGGCCTTCCCTGCTCACACGAGAGCCAGTTCGAGAATCACGGACTCTGCCGGGCTGGAAAAGCCCCCAGAGACCACCGAGACCAGCCGTGCCCCCCAGTGCCACATCCGCAAGGCCTTTAAATCCCCCGGGGATGGGGACTCCACCCCTGCCCTGGGCAGCTGTGCCAGGGCTGGACAATCCTGCTGGTGTAAGAGATTTCCCCCCATATCCAACCTGAACCTCCCTGGCACAGCTTGAGTCCTTTTCCTCTCGTTCCCTGGGAGCAGAGCCTGACCCCCCAGCTGTCAGGGGGGTTTAGGGGGTGAGAAGGTGCCTCCTGAGGCTCCTCTTCCCATGCCGGTTGCTCTGCAGTGCCCCAGCCCCTGACGCGATGGGATGTGCTCTTTTGAGCACAGGCAAACTGCCTTCAAAACACGGCAGACGTAGCAAGGGTGTAAGGTGGCATCTTAGTCAGCAGCACCCATTGGGAATACGACAGGGATTCCTGTTCTCTTCTCATGTTGAAAAGGCCAGAATAAATACTAGGTCAAAACTCTCTCCTTGCTCTTTTAGTGGGAGAAACACTTTGGCGTCAGGGGAAATTTTTCACCAAGGAAGAAGAGAGAGGAAGAAAGGAAAGGTGATGCAGCTTTTGGAGGCAGAAAATTCGGGAGCTTTATCTGCTCGCTTTGCCTCCACTGAACTCTAAAAGGGCGAGTTTCCGGATGAATCAGAAGCTGTGGAGTTTAGTTAATGAGTGCATTTGACATCCTCGATTGCAGGTACTCCACAAGTTCGAAGTCATTTAGACCGTGAAGCAGCCGCCGCGTTTGACCCCAAAGGCGACTTCAGTTCACCGCAAATGTAAAGATTTCTGTGTTCCCGGCGGCACCGGGGAGACTCAAATGACCCTCGGCACACTGACGAAAATTGGCTGCTTAATGGAGCTGTTTTCTCATAAAGCCTGAGCGGGGCTGCGCTCAATACGTTGGGGATGCGATAGATTGGAGAGTTTGGAGGAGCCGTTAATAGAGTTCTCCAGCGCCCGGCCATCCATCTCGGCCGCAGCCCATCCCTTATCCTTATCTGCCTTTGTCTGCTCAGGCCGGGCAATTTGCGAGCTGATCGGGCTGCGTGTGTTTAACCACACGTGATGGGTGTCACCTCGGCAGATATGCTCTGGTTTTCTCATTACCGAGTGCAGCAATGTTTCCTGAACACCGCGTGGCTGTTGTAGATCGGTATCAGCCCTGGCTCGGCGGCAGAACCGCCCCAAGCTCCGGGAACGGGAGCCCGGGAGCTCTGCTGGCTCCTCCCGGGCCCGGCAAAAGCGTTCAGTCCCAAAATCCTGGTCTCCTTTTGCAGCCCCGTGCCGTGTCCCCACGGGACAGGCAGGATCTGACATTTCCTCTTGGCTGAAAAGAAATAATTCCACATTTTACAGGGATTTCTCATCCTGGAATCACCTGGGGTTTGGGAGTCTGTTCCATGGAACTGCCTTTGGAAACACCAGCCCAATGATGCAGAGATTGCTTTGGAATTGGAACCAGAACCAGAACTGGCTTGGTTTGGTGATCTGTGATGAGAGAGGCAACCACCAAGAGATTGGGATCCCAACCAAAAGAATCCCTGAATGGAGAAATCCAGCCTGGCTCGCCTATGGAGTGTTAGCCAGGAATGTTGTTTTGTTGGTTTTGACAGAGCACCCCTGAACACGTCACCACTGCACAGCTGGACAGTGCCAGCCCTCAGGAGTGGGGAGGGAGCTGCAATCCCACGGTGAACACCCCTGAGCCAAACCTGCTCCTGCCAGGTGTGCAGGAGCCCAGGGTTTGGCCAGGCCATGTCTCACCCCAGAAGAGCCAAGCTCCCACTGCCATCCCGGGGGGCAGAGCCAGCTGGGCCCCTGCCAGCCCCTGCATCTCCAGCTCAGGAAGCGCCAGCAGCAGCCAAAGTGTCTCCAGCTTCACTCAGTGCCTGGAAGCAGCCCCCGGGCCTTTCCAGTTACCCTCGGTCTCTCTGCAGCCCTGGAGCCCCGACCTTGGCAGCAATCGCTGCCCCAGCCCTAATGCAGCTGCTCTGCAGAGACTCTCAGCGTCCTGAGAGCCCTCTCCCTCTAAAAGCTGCTCTCGAGCTCGGGGCCAGCCCTCACAGCAGCAAGCACAGGGAATCCCTGCTGCCTTGGAGTGGTTTTCTCCATCCTGGCTTTAAAACCTTCTGTGTTTTAACCCCAAACCCTCAGACACGAATTGACTCTGGCACATCATGTCCAGCACCCAGGACCCGAGCTGTGGGCAGCTCTGCCCCTCCAAACCTCACTGTCCCTGCTCCAGCTTCTCCCTGTTTGGGAGCAGAGCCCAGCCCAGCTCCCTGATCCTGTCCCTGATCCCTGACCCCAGTCCCTGTCCCTGCACACCCCCTCTCCGACCTGGGCTGGGACCCGTGTGCCCCTGGAACTCCTTCCAGGCTTGTGCTGCCCCACATCCAGCCCAAAGCCGGCCATGGGAGCATTCCCAGACTCCCCAGACGTGTCTGGGGGTGTGTGACAGGGTTAATGCAGGAGGGGGACACAGGGGTGGCTTCTGTGCCCCGCGGGGGAGCCCAGGCTGCAGCAGGGGCAAAGCACGATCAGGGGGCAGCAGCAGAGCCATCATGGCATGGAGTGACCCCAGCCCTGCTCCTCACCCCTCTGTGCCACTGCAGGGGAGGAGGGAGAGCATTCAGGGGTGAGGATGATCCTGGGGAGAAGGGAGGGCTGAGGGAAAGCCGTTTTAATGTTTAGTTTTTTATTTCTCATTATCCTACTCTGATTGGATTGGTAACTAATTTCCCCAAGTCCAGTCTGCCTGCCCGTGGTGGTGCCTGCTGAGGGGTTTCTCCCTGCCCTTCTCTTGCCCCACGAGCCTTTTGCTCTATTTTCTCTCCCCCTCAGCTGAGGACAGAGCTCTGGGGGCACCCAGTGTGCTCTGGGTCACCCCAGCACAGCACATCAACAGAGGGAGTGGGAGAAAAGGAGCAAGAGACTGCAAAATAATAAATAATCATGGAAAAAACTAGGGCACAGCAGTGTCACTGGCTTTTGATGTTTCCTTCTCATCCTGCCCTGCCCCTTCTCCCACGGAAAGGGAACTTTGTAAGGTGGGAAGAAGCTCCAGAGCAGCAGGGACACAGAGCTGTGTCTGTTCAGAAGCACCAGAAGGATTACAGATAAATATTGAAGCTATCAAAGAAGCTTAAGGGATTTAGGAACCCACTCCCCATTATTATCCTCACTGGGGGAGGGGAGGTGATCTCTGCAGCCCTGGAGCAAACACCAGACCCGTGCTGGCCTCGGCCCCCCCGGCTGCAGCGGGGGCGATGAGGGGCGCGGGGTTTGTGGCACACGGGGTTGGTAACAGAGGGGCCAGGCCCTGTGAGACCCCCGGGCAGCGCCCCCAGAGCCCCCCGGGCCGCCCCCAGCACCGGGGCAGGACGGCGAGCTCTGGATGCCAGCCCGGCATCCATCCCCGCAGGGCCGGGATGCGGGCAGAGGGAATTCCTGCCCGGATGGATGCGANTCCTCCAGCAGCTGGAGTGGTTTCTCTGCTACACTTTTAAGGGGATGCTACAGTTTTAAACCACAAATTAAATTTTTAATGAAACTTCATAACTGTTGTACCCAAATGTAATGTAATATTGATAGGAACTGTGCATCCAGCTAGCATGAGACTGCCCTAGAAAGCTTTTTAGGATGTTATGCAATATACAGCTAAATTAATTATTTGTAATGAAAGGATCTGTGTCCCTATAGCATCACAGAGACCTACTGGTACAGAGACCACACTCCCCAGTCTCACTGAGTGTAAATGTCAGGCAATTTAGGAGGAAACTGGCTTGTGAGATGGGAACAATGAGAGCAAGGGAAGGGAAAAAGGGAAGAGCGTGAATGTGTGAGAGAGGGAGAGAGAGAGAGGGAGAGATCTGCAAAGAAAGACTGCAGCAAAATGCAGCAAAATTCCCAACTCCTGTCCAGAGTGTGTCTGCCACAGAAGGGAATTCTCCATCTCACACACGGTGTGTGCACTGGCTGCACCCCGTGCCTGAGCTGCTCTAGTGACAGCTGTACCCTTTAGAAGGCACCAAAAAATTGCATTTTGCGTGTACAGCATTCTCAACAGAACCCTGGAGCAGCTGGGGGCTGCTCCCCTGTGCCAGGCCCAGCTGCAGAAGGAAAAGGCTTTGGAGATGATGCTGCCCCCACACATCTGGACTCTGCACAGCCAGCAGTGCTGTGACCAGAGACCCTGGCCTTGCTGCAGCTTCCCTAAGAACAAGCACTCAGATTAACAGAAAGGACAAAAGCACCTGGCAGTGTCTGCCCTGTCCTGCTCTGAGCCTGCTGGGGGTGTGGCTGGAGGGGCTGACCCCTCAGGAAGCTCGGTGACAACAGGGACACCACCAGCACTCCGTGCACAGGCAAAGGGAGCCGAGCTGAGCTGCTGCAAGTGCAGCCAGTGCTGCCCCCCGTTTGGAGCTGCCTTCACCCCGTAATGGATCCCCTCACTCGCCCTGCACAGAGCGACAGCTGCAGAGCCAGCATCGCCCCACGGGAGATGCTTTATGGACAGCTCCTGCACGAGCAGAGACAGCTTCCACTGCCTGCTCCTGGGGCTCCTGGGATTAGCCAGATTGGTCCACTCTAAAGCACTGTCCTCCCTGTGTTCGTGCTGCCCCCACAGAGGTTAGTGTGGAGCAGACAGGGATTTACAGCCCCACCTCTGCACGGGCACAGGCCACGGTGCTGGGAGCACCCCGGGCTGTCCAGAGCCATCCTCCTCCATCACCAGTACAAATGTGCCTGCTGGCTGCTGTTCAGAGCTAAATCATCTGCGAGGGTCCTTGAGAGCTGTGCTCAGCTCTTTCCAGCTCCAGAGCCATAAATCAGCTGCACCGAGCGCTTGGGAAGAGGCAAGAGAAGAGTTAAAAACAGGGGCTCTGTTACTCCATTACAGCCACACAGCTCCTAAATCTACAGAGGCAATAACAGATCCTGCTGCATGATTCAGTGATTCTGGGAAAGCTGAAATCTTGATCATGTTTTCCGGTTCTTTCTTTGCATTAGGAGCCACAGGGGTTATTTTGCTTATCTCTTGTAGCACAGCTTTGTTGTTTTTTCCCATCCAGGCATTTCCTGGTCTCCATCACCATAGTATCCGAGTGTTTATTTTATTGCATTTGTCACCTTGGTCTCATCTCCACACAATGTGCTATGGATGACAAAAGATTGCCAGGGAAATTGGTTCAGTGACACGCTCAGCTCTGTCAATACTGGGCAGATGTGAGCAGGAGTGGGACACGACTCTCACACTGCCTTACACTGGTGTAATTCTATTGCCTGCAGTAACATTATTTCTGGGCTGCGTTCCTGCCTGTGGCAGAAGGATTAGACCTGCAGTCTCGTCAGCTTTTCCTTTCGCCAAAAATCCCCAAACCCAAGCGGCACAGAAGGCAGACTGCTCTGCTCAGCAACCCCCAAAAATGGGGTCTGTCCCCTCCTAACCCCCCTCCTGCCCTGAAACTCTGCTCAGCACAGAGAGCCAGCAGCAGGGACAGTAACCAGGGTGATAAACCCAGAAGGAAGAGCCTGCTGGAAATGCAGATTTCCCCCAAAATTTCCTGCAGCAAAGCACAAGACCCCAAAGGGGAGCAGCGCCCAAGGTGTGGGCAGCACCACAGGTGGCTCTGAACTGCACAGAGGAGCAGCAGTGAGACCCAGGAGCCTCAGGAAGGCTCCAAAGGACACCCAGGTCTCTTCAGTCCCCATGAGCACTGGGCCAGGCTGGAGGGATGGTGGTGAAGGCACTGCAGGATGCAGGAGGAGCCCCAGAGGTGCTGAGCACCCTGGCACAGCTCCTGACCTCCCAGCACTGCCCCGGGTTCCCTGGGCTGGCATAAATGGACAGCAGAAGGTCAGAGGGTGTGCCAGCTGGCCATCCTCCTCCTGCTGACAGCCCCAGGCCCCAGGGTTGGCCATGAAGAGCTGCTCTCACTGCACCAGAGCAGGGCTGGATGGGGAAAGAGGCTCCCAAGGGCAGCTGAGCTGCCTTTGGGGAGGAAACACTCCCTGCCTCGTCAGTGTGCCACAAACCTCCCGGGGCTGGATAAAGACCTGCTCCAGGAAAGGCATCAAACAGTCACAGGAACCTCAGAGAGCAGCTCAGGGAGCTCCAGCCCCAGCCAGGGCTCCTCAGGCCTGCTCCAGGCAGATCAAAGGGGGAACCATGGAGCACTGGTGTTTTATCCTTTGCAGACCCATGGGCTGGAAGCCTTTGTGTTTTACTGACCCACTTCACTAATCAAAATTAATTGCTTCATATTTCACAGGATAACTTGGTATTATGCAAACACTGCAGCCATATGTGCTGCTGCAGGGCTGGGCTGAGCTGAGGGGGCCACACTCCCCAGTCCCCCAGCAGGCTGGCCAGGCCAGGAGCTCCCTGCCTCAACACAACACCCAGGGAGAGGATGGGGACAGAGCCAACAGGCAGCAGAGGCTCGGGCAGCTGGGCCAGCTCCCTTCGTGCTCAGGTGTCCTGCAGAGGGCAGGGGACACTGCTGGCTTGGGCTGACGGAGAATGGGCCTTGGCTGAGGTGCTGAAGATGAGAAAAGTGACAGCTCCAACACCCGCTGAGGATGGACCCAGGCACTACCTGCAAGGTTCTTTTGCTGATTAATGAAGAAGGAAAACAGCAACTGCTCCCCTGCACCCAGAGCGGGGCTGGCACAGACACCCAGGGCACCCACGGGGCACTCACGGCGCTGCACTGGCAACAGCACACCCCCTGCACACCCCTGTGTGTGCACACCCTGCACACACCTGTACCTGTACACACCTGTACACACCTGTACCTGTACACCCTGTACACCCTGCACACACCTGTGCGTGCACACCCCACACACTCGTGTACACTCACCCCAACACACACACACACAGCCCCTCCCTGCACAGTCTGCTCCGCCCACGCGTGCCACCCACGCACACACACAGAGACACATGGACACCGAGAGACAGACAGACAGAGACACACACGGACACACAGACAGACACACACGCACGGGCACACACACAGACACGCATACACAGACATGCACACACACACAGACACACAGACACGCACACACAGACACGGGCACACAGACACGGATGCACAGACACATACAGACAGACACGCACACGGGCACACAGGCACACACACAGACACACACGAACACACAGACAGACACGCACACACAGACACGCATACACAGACACGCACACACAGACGCAGACTCGGGCACACACACGGGCACACANCACACACTCGTGTACACTCACCCCAACACACACACACACAGCCCCTCCCTGCACAGTCTGCTCCGCCCACGCGTGCCACCCACGCACACACACAGAGACACATGGACACCGAGAGACAGACAGACAGAGACACACACGGACACACAGACAGACACACACGCACGGGCACACACACAGACACGCATACACAGACATGCACACACGGTCACACAGACAGACGCGCACACACAGACACGCACGCTCGGGCACACAGACACGGATGCACAGACACATACAGACAGACACGCACACGGGCACACAGGCACACACACAGACACACACGCACACACAGACAGACACACACACACAGACACACAGGCACGCACACACAGACACGGGCACACAGACACGGATGCACACACAGACAGACAGACACGCACACACAGACACGCATACACAGACACGCACACACAGACGCAGACTCGGGCACACACACGGGCACACAGACACGGATGCACACACAGACACGCACACACAGACACGCACACACAGACACGCACTCTCGGGCACACAGACACGGATGCACACACAGACAGACAGACACGCACGGGCACACACACACAGACACGCATACACAGACATGCACACACGGTCACACAGACAGACGCGCACACACAGACACGCACGCTCGGGCACACAGACACGGATGCACACACAGACAGACAG
>VXBS01002814.1:88848-123595 GCA_013400255.1 Sitta europaea | reverse complement strand
GAGCGCCGGGATCAGGCAGCGCCTTCCCGCCCCAGCGCACTAAATCCAGGAGCTTTTAGAGCAGCAGAGCAGATGGAGATCTTGGGCTGCGTGAGGACAGGCCTCAGGACTCGGGAGATGGCTCAGAAATACCGACGGGGGCGAGGGGGAGGCCTTAAGGGCAGGACACAGCTGGGATTTACGGCTCTGATCCGGCTCCTCCGGACACTCACATGGCAGGGAAACGCCTCGCCGGGCACTTGGCATCCCGGCGCCTCCCCTGCAACCAACGCTCGGGACAGCTCCTCCGAGGGCTCCGAGGGGTGAGGGGAGGTGACGGGGAGATGCGAAACGAAATACGCTGTGTTTTACAACGAAACACCCCCGAAAAACGGAGACGGCGTGTCCTGAAACGGCCTTTCCCTGCACGGGAGCGCCTGGGGCCGCCTGCGAGCGGAGCTGCCTGCGGCACTGGGACCGGCAGCGTCCCAGAGCATCATCAGCACGCAGCGCCCGAGGCGCGCGAGGCACTTAATAAATGCCGTGGTTGGATTAATTAGCAGTGAATGTGTCATGCCGTGCGCCAGGCCCGCGCCGGCTGCGGGAGCCCCGCATTAAACCCGCGGGGGGCGGGAGCGGGGGAAGAGCCCCCGAGCGGGGCTGCGGCGGGGAAACCACGGCAACGCCGGGCACGGGGAGCGCTGTGCCGCCACTGCCGAGCGCAGCTGAGCGCGGGTCGGGGGTCCCACACCCCCAGCACCGAGCCCAGGCAGGGCCGGGAGCCGCAGCAGCTCCAGCGTCAGCCCCCCGAGCAAGGGGCACCACCGGGAGGGTCCCGGCTGCCAAAGACCACCCGAGGGTCCCCCGGGACGCCAAGAGGCTCCAAGAAGCCACCGCCAGGCTGGCACGGGAGGGGAGGAGAGCGGGGAGATGCGCGGCCAAGGGCTGCAGCCGGGCGGGGCTGGGGGAGCATCCCGGCTCGGGGAGGAGAGGGATCCGAGGGATCCCTGCGAGAGTGGGACCCTGCCGGGCCCGGGGCACTGCGGGCAGCTGGACACCACCCCGGGCAGCCAGCCAAGGCCGACAGAGCGTTCCGGTCACAGGCGTGAGTCACTGGCTGTGACAGCGTCCCTCAAATGCCACGCGGGAGCCTTTGCTGGCAGAGCATCGGTTCCTACGGCCCGAGGCACTGCCCGGGCATCCTGGCCAGCACAGCCGGGGAGGGGCTTCCTCGAGCTCCCCCTCCCTCCGGACAACCCACACAGAAGTGGCCGGGCCCACACGGAACCAGCAATTCCCGAGCAAACGTTGCCTTTCACAACCTACAGCCTCTCCAAGGTGCTGCGTCCCCAGCCAGGGCTGACTCCCAGAGCAGGGAGACCCCATCCCTCCCCCGCGGGGGCCGGGAGCCGCTGGCAACACGGGCCTGCCCCCCCCTTTTTGCCTTCTCAGAATCTTTTCACAGCCTTTTCCCGGGCTCCTCCTCCTGCGATTTTCCCAGCTGCTGTCAAACGTCACCTTGGCAGCTGCTGCCTCCATCCTTCCTATTCATCCCGACGGATTATGGAGGGGCTGGGATCTCAGGCTCCACCAAGGAGCTCTGGGCGGATCCTCCTCTGGCTCGGGATCCCATGAGGGACCCTGACCCCCTCCCGGGGTACAGGGGGGAATAACAACCCATCTCCCACCGGAGGCTCCCCGAGTAAGCCCCGCTCCGCCCTGGGACAGCCCGTGGGCGAGCACGGAGCAGAGGAAGACTGTCTTCCAAAGCTGATTAAAAATAGATGCAGCCTCAAACTAATTATGCTGATTAATTAGCATTTGTAGAGCAGAGTGGGCACAGGAGGGGGCACGCGGGGAGGAGCGGGTGGTGCAGCGGGGTCAGAGCCCACCCTGGGCTGCCCCGGCACCCCCAGTCCCCCCGGGGCTGTCCAGGACTGGGGGTACCGGCGCTGCACATTTGGGGGGTCCCCAGGCCCCCGCTCCCCTCCCTGTCAGCACCAGATGCCAAACCCCACAGCGCTGCTGGAAATTGGGTCAGCGATCGCCTGCAGCACATCGGAGCATTGCTCATCCTGCCGGCAAGGGCGAGGTGCCACAGGGCAGCCCCACACCAGCGGCCACCCCCGGCCCGGCTGGCGGCGAGGGAAGGAGGGATGGAGAGCGCTGGAGCCGCCTGCAAACCCCCTCCTGCCCGGGGGGATGAGCAGGGGCGCGGGGCTCCCGCGGGTGGCTGAGTCAGCGCTTGTGAAGGCGGGGAGCGCATCCCGAACTCCCCCGCACACCGGGAATCTGCCCCCAACACCTGACGGGGCGGGGAACCCCGCGGGACACAGCGGCGCAGGAGCCCAGGTGCCCCAGTGACGGTGCCCAGCCCCGCTCAGAGCAGCCCTTCCTCCGCAGCCCCCCAAAGCCCCCCGCGCCCCGGCGGGTTCAGGCACCGGCGCTGGGTTTGGGGTGGGTTGTGCTCTCGGCTCCCTCCGCTCCCTCCCCAGGCCCCCATATGTCGGTGCCATTAATATTCACGAGCTCTGTGGAAGCATCCGGGGCTGGGAGAGGATCCCGGTGATCCCGGGCTGCCCGGGACCCCCCAGCCCCGTCCCCCTCGCACTGCCGCCATCCAGAGCCCTTCCCCAGGGCCGGAACGGGGGCACCGTCCCCGACACGCTCCTGCTGCAGCTCCGCTCCCCTTTGCAGCCGCAGGCTCGGGAGCAGCTCCCTCCTCTCCCCTCCCTCCTCTCGCTCCCGGCGCAGTTTGGCAGATCCCGGGCAGGAGGATGGGGAACAGCCGGGCGCGGCGGGGGAAAGGAGCCAATTTCCAGCAAAATGGGATTTATCCACCTGCAGCGGGAGGCATGAGGAGGCTCCGGGCGGCCGGGGACCACACGGAGCCGCCTGAGCGGGGCCCTCGGCTCAGAGGGAGCGCCAGGACCGGCGGGATTTTGTCCCCAAGGGCTGGGATGTCCCTGGCCCCGATGTGGTGCCGAGCCCCGCTGCTGCCCTGCCCTGCCCCGGGCCCGCAGCAGCTCAGGCACGAGCAAGAACCACATCAAACTAATTGGATTCCAGTTTACTGCAAACAAAGAGAAGGCAGGTGACATTTACCTAGCGGAGTAATTGATATCCGAGTAATTTGTTGGAGTAACCTCATTACACGCCAGCTGGATTTCCACACCCTCCCAATCCCACTCATTACAAACGAGGTTTGTGTGTTAATCAGAGCACTTTAATCACGGTGCTGCCCACCATCCCTCCAGCAAGTTACCGAGCCACCAGATTTATCACAGACTCTAAACGCTCTCCCAAGAATCGCTGGGTGTTTTATCAGCAGGCAGCGCTGCTCCTCGGGAGAACCCCGGACGTTTGTGCCTGGACCGATGGCTCAGGGGCAGAGCCGGCTCCCGGCACCATCTCCTCCCATCCCTGGCCCGGCTGATCACCTCCTCCTCCTCCCCAGCGCAGCCAGGAGCTGTTCCCTCGCCAGAAACCGGCTCCAGTCACAACACGAGCCGGGAGCCGCCGGCAGAGCCTCCCACGCCGGGAGCGCTCGGCGAGCACGGCACCAGCCCCAGAGGCCAGCTGGGCTGGGCGGGCAGAGGCACAGCGTGCCAAGCAGCCCGGCCAAGAAAAGCAGGAAAAAGCGTGTTCCTAAGGAAACATCCTGCATCGAGCCCCCGAGGTGGGAACCAGCGCAGGAATTCATCACGGGAGCCTTGGTTGGTGTTTTTAAAGCTGATGGCGCTGCCAGGATGGGGACAAGGCACTCCCGGCGTGTCCCCGTGGAAGGACCCAGCTCGTGGGGGACCCCCAGAGCTTCCCCCAGAACCGCCCCGGCATCTCTGCTCTGTCCCCCCTCCTCCAGCCCGGCTCTGCTCAGCAGCGATGGCTCCTTGGCTACCAAAACCCCACCCAGTAGCCCAAGAGGGAAGGGAGCACCTCCCCATGCCTGCACCCCCAACAGGAGAGGTCTGCTGCCCCAGGGCTTTGCTCTGGTCTGAGCCCTGCACAAGCTGCTCCATCACCCTAATGACACAGCTCGTAATCACCTCATTTGCTATTAATTTGCTTGTCAAGAGAAATTCCACTCATTTGCTTTTAATTAATGGGGCCTTAAAATAAAGCCGGGGGGGCTGGTGGGGCTCTGGTGAGAGGATCAGGATCAACCAGCACCAACAACGGGAAGAGCAGTTGGGGTGGAGAACTATTTATAGGACAAAAGGAAGGGAAAAATCAAAAAAAAAGGACAAAAGGACAAAAAAAATAGAACAAAAAAAAGCCCTGCAAGGGAGCCATGACGTTCCCCAGCTCCCTCCACACAGCCGGGCTCGGTCCAGGAGCCGCCACATCCAAGAGGCCTCAGCTGCCACCGGAGGACCCAGCACTAAAAATGCCCATTTCGAGCCAGAGCGGGGGCCCAAAGCTGCGGAATGCTCCGAGATCCAAGGGACACAGCTGCCCCAGGCAGCCCCACAAACACCAAATGCTCCAGGAAGGAAGGGGGCTCAGCTGCCCGCGCCCAGCTCCACACCCAGACCATGCTCAGACTGCAGCTGGAGCCGGTTTGGGGAACCAGGAGGGAAACAGCCCCTCCTAAACCCACCCACCCAAGCCAAAGGGAAGGGGAATGAGAACTGGGGGCAGGGAGGGGGGAAATCCCAATAAACACTTCCCCCGTCCTCGGCAGGAGTGTCCCAAAATACAAACCCTGAGTCACCAGAGCTCAAACTGCACAGGCAGCACCTACACTGCCACAAGCTCCAGACACGGAGGTGGGAACCCAGCCCACCCAGCTCCAGACACCTGGGGCGGAGCTGCTCACCCAGGCTTCCTCAGAAGCCACAGAAAAAACAGATTTGCATCCTAAAGCATCTCCTCTCCCCTCTCCTGGGACCCCAGGTGGACAAGGCAGGTGCAGGGATCCTCCTTCCTCATCTCCAGGGTCCAAATCAAACAGAGGGAGCAGATCCAGAGAATCTGCAGCAGAGATTGTCCTGGGAGCCAGGAAACCCAACCCCAAAGCAATTCTGCCCCAGTTTGTCAGCCAGGAGCCACCACTGGGCACCACATCCCTGCCCCAGCCCCACAGCTCACTCCCCAGAGCACAGGGGGTGACCAAGCCCCGAGACACATCCAGAGACTCCCAACCAGTCCCAGGTCACCAACAGGTGAAGAGAAACCCCCCAGGGATAACAGGAGGATTTACAAACAGGACGATTTACAACCAGTCAGCAAGAAGCATTTTCCTCTGATTCCCAACAATATTACACCCAGAGAAGCTGATTTCCAGCAAGCAGAGAGTTAAAAAAGACAAGCCATGTATTTCACTCCGAAGGACACTCAAGCTCCAGTCTCCGAGTTTCTGTTAAGAGGTTTCAAGCATTACAAAGCGATTTTCCCTTCCCAGGGTTATAAACCAATTAGATAAAGACCAAGTTAATCCCTTATTGTGTCCAAAGAGCCGCAAGCAGACACCAAACACTGAGATTAGTCCCCTCCTTTAAGCACCGCGTTTGGGCAGCTGGGAAAGGATGCCAGGGCACGGCAAAGCCCCGAGGCAGGAGCACAGAGCCCCAGCTCCAGCAGGGCTGCCAGGACACTGCAGCACCATCCTCCTCCTAAAGCCTGCCCAGGTGACTTCATCCAGAGTCATCTGAGTTTACCTGGACTGGGAACCGGAGGAGTTCAGAGCCTCACGCAGAGGGAAGCTGGGGCAATGATGCAGAGCCTTCTTTAAGGTGTTTTTTTCTTTTTTTTCACCAGATTTTCCCTCACCCCCCGGGCAGAGGCAGCCGGGGGGGCTCAGGCCAGCTGAGGACAGCAGTGCCCCCAGAGCCCTGGATCCCTCACAGCTGAGCACACTGACCCTCCATGGATCAAAGCATCCAGAGCCAGACCCTGAACAGCCACAGCTTCACTCTCCTGTCACAGCTGGGCTCCACTCCTCCAGCTTCCACCCCAACCACAGCTTTGGCTGCAGAGCCTCCCCTGAACAGCCCACCCCAAACCTCACAAATACCAACCAGAAGCACAAAACCCACCACCAACAGGCCAGGGATTAAATCCAGAGACATTAAACATGAGATTAAATGCAAACACTCACTTGCGGCAGGAGAAGCTGAAGTGCAACGTGCTGAAGGTTCCCCAGTTCTGCCATCCTGGAGGAGCTGCTCCCCACAGAGCCTCCTCCAGCACACCTGAGCCCTGTAAGGGCTTCATTCAGCACACCTGAGCCCTGTAAGGGCTTCATTCAGCACACCTGAACCTGGTAAGGGCCTTCATCCAGCACACCTGGGGTCAATCTGCAGTGGGAGTGGTGTCACCAGAATTTGGGAGGCCCCTGTGGCCTCAGCACAGGCCAAAGCAATCAGAGAATCCAGGTGATTTCCCTGGTGTCTGGGAAGGAGCTGTCCCCTGCCCACTCCATCACTCGTGCCTGATTTTGTGGCAGGCTTTAGGAGACTGCCCCATGGCCAGAGAAGTGGTTTGTGTGGGGTTGGAATGGGGAATGAACTGACCCCTGCAGGCTGGGGCTCTGTCCCTCGGGATGGGACACAGGGCAGGGGACAGAGCTGTCCCCTCCCCTGTCCCTCTGCAGCCCTGCCCAGTGGCCCCAGGCTTTGTCACTCCCTCCCTTTCCCACCGGCTTCCAGAACAGACCCCAAAGCAGCAGAGGCACAGCAGGCTGGGGTTTGTCACAGCAGCTCCAAGACAGAGAAAAGAACAAAAAGTTGTAGAACAAATTTATGCAAACTTGAGGTCAAAAGAGCCCCCAGGAGCCTGAGCTGAGCACCCCTCCCCACCCCAGGAGAGCATCCTCCCTCCTCTTCAGGCTGGACTCTCACACAGCCACACCCAGGTCTCCCAGAGCACCTTCTGCTCAGTCAGAGCCACCTGCCAGCCTCAGCCAGGCTCCCACAGCCCGGCAGCAGCTCTGGTGCTGCAGGCTGGCCCAGGGGGCAGGGTGGTTTGGCACAGGGGCTCTGCTCCTCAGGCTCAGCTGGGGCTGGGCTGTGGGCACCTGCAGTGCTCTGTGTGCCAGGAGTGACCTCCCTCCCTCCCTCCTGCCCTCCCTGCCCATGCTCCTCCCAGCCCTTCCCTGGAGAGGATCCTGCCCTCAGGAAGAGCTGGCCAGCTGGGCTGGTTCACCCAGAGCTGTGGCTCCCCAAGGACGTGCAGAGGGGATGGCAGAGCCCAGGCTGCTGGGACAGCTTTGTGCCCCAAGCCCAGTGGGGAGGGAGGGCTCTGTGCCACAGAGCTGTGGTGGCACAGTGGAAATGCCTCAGCATCTCTGCACACCTCCCCCTGCAGCTGCCCAAGGGCTCCAGCGAGGTGCTAAAAACTTACACGTAAGCCTTTGCTTACACCAAGATTTTAACAGTACTAGAAAATGAACCCTGAGAAATTCCCTGCAAGGCTTCTCCCTGAGCAGTGGCTGGTGCTGTCCTGTGGGACACAGCCTGGCACAGCTGTCCCTCAGGGGGGCACTGGGCTCTTGCACCCAGCAGGAGAGGCCCAGTGAAGAGGAGCTCTGCACTTTCTTCTGGCACCAGACTAATCCTCCGACTCAGCCTCCTTCTTGCTGCTGGGAACAAAAACGAGAAAGTAGAAAGTAGTTTTAAAAGAAGTACAAGCCAACAGGCACAAAAAATCCCAACTGGCACTTGGTGAGCTGGAGCTCCTGCACCTCAGGGGACCTGCCACAGCTTTAGCCCTGAACTGACACCCACTGGCCCACCTTATGTAAGAGTGGGAGACTCTGACCCTCCCCAAGACCTGGGGGTCCAAAGCAGCTCTCTGCAGGTATTTCTGTTCACCCTCAGGTCACACCTGTGGGCGTTAGGGCTTTGCTTATGGCCAGTGCTGAAAAAAGACCAAATCCCCACTGCCCTTCCCCAGCTCAGGACACAGCAACGTGCGAGGCAGCGTGGAGCAGAAATCACCTCCTGCAGGCAGCACACGGCTGAGCCCCGCCCTGAGCTCACCTTGTTACCCTGCCTGTGCCCTTAATGCCATTACTGCAGCTCATGGCCCCAGCAGGTGCCCTGTGGCCCACACACCCACCTGTCTGGGCTGGCAGGGGCAGCCCCCAGCACCTCCACTGCAGCACAGCACTGCTGCCGCAGGAACTCCCTGGACCTGATGTCAGCCTGGAAGCAGGGAGGGAAGGGGTGAGCAGGGGCTGAGCAGCCTGGCTGGTGCCTCCTGGCACCCCAGAGTGCTCCATCCACCCTGCTGTCAGCACACCCCACCAGGAACACGGGCTGGCTCAGCAAGGCACGACAGCCTGGGGCAAGGAGAGCACCAGCCACAGCCCAGAACTGTTAGAAAGCTTGCTGGGCATTTACTGTGTGTTCTTGTCCCCATCCTGAGGGGTTTGCTCAGCCCTCCAGTGCTGCACGACACCAGCAGCAGACCCTTGATGCCACCACAAGCACATCCCTTGGACAACTTTGAGGACTGGCAGTTGATTTTTACAGTCCTTCAAAGTTTTTTCTCTTTTAGAAACTTCCTTCCCAAACACACTGCCGTGCCCACCTCAAAGACAGAGTGTCTCTCCCCACCTACAAAGCAGGATGTGACCTTCCCAGCTGGAAAAGCTTCACAGTGTCTGGTGATGAGCTCAGAAATTGGGTTAACAGCCCTGGGGACTGTCCTTGGAGCATTTGCTGCTCTCCCCCCGTGCTGCTCCCCGGGAGCCCCTCCTGCAGCCCTGGCAGCCCCCAGCCCCCTGACCCCCAGCCCTCGGGGGAGGCTGTGCCTGCTGCTGGAACCTGCTCCACAACTGCAGAGCCTCCTGCCAGCTGAGAAGGAGAGAGTTACATAAGGGGTGGTTTGTTTGGGAGATTTTTTTTTCCCTTCTCTCTATAATTGGACAGTTTCATAACCGAACTGACAAATAACTTTGATCACTCTTCAGGATAAGCGATTACGTGATGGATTTTATAACCAGGGAAGCAGGCTGCTCAACAGTCCCCACGGGGAGACCAAGGAGCAGGAGGCACAGCTACCAACTACTCTTCTAGGGAAGAAAAACCCCAACCACGTTCTGCTGAGAACATCAGCTAATGCTTGATGAGGTGGCAGCTCCCAGGCAGGGCTCACTCCTAACACAGCACTGGAGTCAGCTTAAGGCGGTGATTAACCACAGGCTAATCAATAAGATGGATCACTGTCCTGCAATAATCCCCACAGATTCGGGCTATTTTCAGAGGGGATGAGTGCTGGCTGTGGAATTGTTGCTTTGTCTGCTATCTGAGGGGCCAGGCTGCTCCCTGTGCACAGCAAGCTTGGCAGGGGTGCACCCAGAGGGAGCTGGAGTCTCAGGACACCAGTAGCTGATGCCCCAGAGGAGAGGCTGATGCTCTGTCTCATTCTTCTGAGGGCAAGTGTTTGGTGTCACAGAGGGGGACCTGCAGGCCTGCCCTTCCTGCTGGGCTGGAGCACCCTCAGGCTCCTCCTGAGCCAGCCCAAACCCGCTGGGCACGGGGCCAGGGGCAGCTGAAGGAAGCTGTGAGTGAGCAGGAGGTTGGTGAGCAGGAAGCAGTGAGAGCAGAGCAGGCTCCTGGGGCAGCCCCTGGCAGCTGGAGAGGGGCAGCAGCTCCTGCCTCCCTGCTGTGCACAGGGAGCTGCAATGAGCAGCCCCAGGGAGGGCTCTGGCCTCTGGCAGGAGGGAAGGGCAGCTCTCAGCAGGGCCTGGGACTGTTCCAGGGTGAGTGCTGTGCTGATCACTCTGGGATGGAGCCCCACAGGAGCAGCTCCTCTGTGCAGGAGCTCTCCAGGCTGGGCCTGGCACGTGAACCAGGGCCAGGGGGATGCAAACACTGATTGCAGGTGACAAGGGAAGTTCATCCCCTGCTTCCTCTGAGATCTCACTTCTCTCATCTGCACCACAGCCAGCTCCCTGGCAGCACAAGCACACTGTGGGCTGAATGCAAATGGAACCCCTCCTGATCCCTGCCTGGATCATGCTGCATTCCCAGGAAGCACCACACCCCCCAAAGCAGGAGGCCTGAGCTCCCATGGCAGCTGCACTGCACATGCTGCCCTCACAGGAACCCCAGGAGCTGTGGGCAGCTGAGCTCCCAGGGACCATTTCAAATTCCAGGGCTGCCAGAACTTCCAGACCAGCACCTGATGATCCACAGGTCTTTCCTGACACTGGGAAATGTGCAAGCACTTCTCCTGTCAGGTCTGCAATTTCTGCAGACATACCATGGCAAAAAGGCCACATCAGCCACCCATGGCAGGAATCTCCACAGCCTCCTACTTCCTAACTCCAGCTGCAGGTGCTCAAGAGCTGAGGCTTTCAGCTCTGCTGTGCCAAGAGCTGTGGCAGTCACCACACAGAGGTGCACAGCAGGGACAAGTCCCATGGATTTAAGTGTCCTCATCCCCTGCCATCCCTCTGGAGGAAACACACTCCCCTGTTGGACTTTTCATCTCTCTGTAAGAAAAGTGATGATAATTCATTCCATCACTCTAAGAAAAAGGTCACAAGGAACTGGAAGAGTCTCCAAACATGAGCAAATTCTGGAGATGGCTGGAAGCGAAATGAGGGTGATGAAAAGCTCCAAGACACCTTTTTGTTTCCAAAGGGAATGCTGCTCCCTTCCCTTTGAACACGCAGAGCTGCAGAGCTGGCTGGGAGCTCTGCAGAGGCATCTGTCCCTGGCTGGAGCAGGTTACATAAGGAGCTCCACCAGCCTCCTCCAGTCTGGCAGGCACTGGGGCTGAGACTGGAAACTGCAGCTCTGCTATGGACACCCCAAGGCTTGCCTTGCTCCAAGGAGTTCAGACTCTGGGGCAGAAGCAGAGTCCCAGTTCCAGGGAACGCTGCAGCTGTGGAGCAGCGCCCAGCAGGCTCACCCAGCACTGCCCCAGGTGGGCACACCCCTGACCCCAGCAGCCTGGCACAGCAGGTGCAATGGGCTGCTCCAGGGCTCTGTTAGGGACAGGGACACCTGGGCAGGCCCAGGGGTCACTCCTGGCTCTGGGCTGTGGAGCCACCAACAGCAGAGTGACCTCGGGGAGAAGGGAAGCATTTGCCAGGCCACAAGTCCCGGAGGCTTTGAGCTTCTCCAGAGCCTTTCCCCAGGTTGTGCTGCGATTAAAATCAGCGCAGGCTGAGGCTCGGCGGCAGCTGCAGCTCGGTGACAGTGATGCAGTGCTGTCACCTGCTGGCTGCTGGCTCGGCGCGAGTGCGGCAGCGGGAAAGGCCCAGAGGAGCAGCACTGCGGGCTGTGCTGGGCTCCAAGAGCCCGGGAGAACGGCGCTGCCAGCTCCTGGGGATTAACACCAGCAGAGAGGAAGCAGGGAATCAGGCAGGCTGGGTCTGCAGGCAGGGCGGGGAATGCTGCCGGGCACTGCGTCAGGAGAACGGGCCTGGAAGGATCAGTGAGCACCACCATGGGCTGGGGGACAGCCCAGCAGGAGGGGCAAAGTGGAACCCCCTGGAGGCTGTGGCTGGCAGGACTGCCCCTGCCCTGCCCTGCTGTACCTGCCCTGCCTGTACCGTACCTGTCCTGCCCCAGCCCAGCCCAGCCGTGCCGTACCTGCCGGATGGGCTCCGGGACGCGGAAGCGGCAGCAGGCCCTGACGAGGCGCACGGCCGTGCCCAGGCTCACCCGGTGGCCCACGGACACGTACAGGGGCCTGGAGCTGTTGTTGTGGCTCCGCAGGGCCTGGGCAGTCAGAAAGGAGAGAGCAGGCACTGAGGAGGCTCACCTGGACACCCCCGGGGGTGTTTGGGTTTAGGGGCCAGCCAGGCCCTGGGTGGGGTGGCTCTGTGTTTGCTCCTTCTCCAGCCCAGTGCTCCCTGCAGGGACTGGCTGTCCCCCGTGGCCCTGCCCCAGCCACCTGGGGCTGCTCTGGGCTGCAGGGAGCTGTGCCAGGACAGGCTGACAGCACACACAGGAAGTGTCTCACAGCTGCTGTTCCCGCTCTGCTCTGAAGCAGACGCTCCCAGACTGATCCCGGGGAGCTGCCAGGGAACTGGCACCTCTCCCAGACTGCAGCTCACAATCCAGGCTGCTGGAGCACCTCAGGTGCCACAGCCACGGACATGAACGTTCCCAGCTCTTGAGCTGCCAACTCCCTGCAACCACCTGAGCTCGCAGGAAGAGGCCAGCAGTGTCACTGGGCACCTGTTCACACCTGCCCCCTGAGATCACTGAGCCAGCCCCACTACAGACAGTGACAAGTGACAGTGCCAGCTTACCATGCCCAGGACCTTCCCCGAGGTGCCTGTCAGTGGGAATGCCTCTCCTGACCTCTGCAGGGAACGGACCTAGGGGAAAACACACACAGGGTCAGCTCAGGAGCACATCACTGCATGTGGCTGCCCAAATTCCCTTGGGCTATGAAAAAGCAGAAACAAAGCCCAGCCTGGCCTAACCTGCTCCCTGTGCAGCTCGTCCCTGGCCAAGCCATCCACGTGCAGCAGGTTCTTGGCCACGCCAATGCATGGCAGGTCTGTCAGGACTCCGAGGTGACAGGCTGTGCCAAATCCTGCCAACAAGGGGCCACTGTAGCTGCAGGACACCAGGGAACAGCAAGGCCAAGGAGCAGGAGAGCAGGGCTCTCCAGGAACAGCCTACCTCTGGGATGGAGCAGGCCATTCCCATCTACCAGAAGCACCTGAAAAAGCCAAAGCAGAAATGCTATTTCCTGAGCACTCCAAGGAGCAACCAGGGATGCTGGCTCTGGGGGAAGGAGAAGTCTCTCTTGGTTCCTCAGTTCTCTCTGTAAGGCTCCTCCTGCCCATGCCTGCCCCTAAAGCAGCAGCAGGGCCCTGCACACTCCACGGGGCTCCCAGTGCCAGGGGAGGCCTGGCTGCTCCCAGCCCCACATCCCTGCTCCCCAAGGAAAGGGAATGGATGCTCCAACACCGCTCTGACCCTCCCGCCCCACCAGCTCAGGTCTGCAGGGAACCTTTCCAGGACACCCCAGCTCAGGACAAGGAGAACACATCCCACCTGAGGCTGGAGCTGGGGCTCCTCCTGCTGAAGTCTCTGGACAGCTTCCACCAGGACAGGGACCTCTCGGAAGGCCAGGAATCCGGCCACGTACGGGGCACTGACGGGCACCATGCGGCAATCCTGGTACAGCACCTGGGGCAGGCACACCCAGCACCCCACTGCAGCCACCCCTGCATGGGCCACAGGCTCCTCCCTGGCTCAGCCCTTCTCCACCCACGGACAGGGCAAAGGAAACAGTGTAAGGCAGCACAAAACAAAGATTCCTTCCCTGCCCTGCAGATCACAGCAGGACTTGAGATTCAGTTCATTAAAATCCCAGCAGACGGCATCAAACTTTATTTCTCTGCTTGTTAAAGCTTTTACAGCTGAAGATAATTTTTATATCATTTTGAAAGCTGGGAAAAAGACCAGAAATCTTTATTAGTTCAAGTAAAACCACTGTGAGATGTGAGATCCATGGTGGGGTTGGAAAAGCTTTCCTGTGTCACAGCCCGTGCCAGCAAGAGCTCGCAGACAGGGCTGTGCAGCTCCTCCGGACCCTGGGGGAGGCACCAGCCATCCCATGGAACTCCCGCAACTGGGAGCTGTTTGCATCACGCCTTCCTAAACTTCCAAATCCTTACACCTATTTTTGTCCGTTTCTCTTCTTGGAGAACACAATTAAAAGGTTTGCTGAACGCACACAGAACCGTGCAATGGTTTGGTCGGGAGTGACCTTAAAGCCCATCCAGTGCCACCCGTGCCATGGCAGGGACACCTTCCACTGCCCCAGGCTTCTCCAAGCCGCAATTTCCAGCCCGGCCTTGGACACTGCCAGGGATCCGCACCTGTGCCAGGGCCTCTCCACCTCCCAGGCAAGAATTTCTTCCCACTATCCCATGCCAGCCCCGCGGTACCTCGAGAGCCGGGTAGCTGAGGACGACCAGGGAGGCGCAGGCACGGCTCTCGTCGCCCTTGCTGTAGGACAGATCCACACCTCCCACCCTGTGCAGCCCGCGGAACTGGGGATCCCTCTGCCACTCCTCCGTGTCCTCCTCCCGCACGCCGGCCTTCAGCCGGGCCTGCTCCCTGCAGNTCCCGGTCCCGGTCCCGCGGGCGGCGCCGGGCAGGAGCCGCGGCCGCAGCCAGCGCTGACAGCCCCTGCCCGCGGAAAGGCAGAAACACAAACCGCGGCCCAGCACGAGGGCACCGCGGTTTGTAAATAAAGTCCTTCATGTTCCTCCAGTGGCTCCGGGGCTGTGACCATGCAGGGCTCACACGGAGTTGCTGGGTCTGTTTCACCCTCCTCCTCTACGCAGCAGGTGTATGAACAACAACCCCAGCCCCAAAGAACAAGCAACAAGCCCCGAACAAATGCCCAGAGTTGCAGCAGCCCCGACACGGTGCGGGGACAGCCCCTGGCAGGGCCCTGCCCTAACTGTCCCTGTGCTCCCGCTTGAAGAGAGCAGCTGCTTTCCAGGTACCAGCGGCATGAGACATGAGAATCTCATCTGGGAACGTGTCTTCCAGCTCCACAGCTAGTTCAGAGTCTTTGGCATAAAGGCAAGGCAAGAGTGATTCCTTCAGGCTGGAAGACAGAGCAGAATGGCATGAACAGCTGGGGTACAGCAAACCACAAGTGCTACAATGTGAGTGCACTGCACTGCCCAAAATATTCCATATCCCCAGTTTAACAGGTCTGTGTGTAGTGAGAAGGGTTTAAGAGCCAGCTGGAGGCTCAGAGCCCAGCAAGGGGAGGCTGCAGGGCAGAGCTGTGCCTGTGCAGAGCTGAGTGTGCCTAAGCCTGAAGGCTGGGCTTGATCATCATAGAGGTTTTTTCCAACCTTAATGAGTTTGTGATTCTGTTATTATTTTATCCAAGTGCCTGCAGAAGTGTTTGTGTTTGTGCTCTGGACAGCAGCTCCTGGAGGGTTCCAGAAGTGTCCCCAAGAGAGCCTGTGTGAGATGGAAGTGACACCTGCCAGAAATGAGCGTGGATATTCCTCATGCTGCTGGCTGGGCCGTGTCCCCCAGGACGTGCCAGGGGAATGTTCCCATTGTGTGCATGCTCCGAGGCAGAGAAGCTCCAGTTAACAATAACTGTGGTGGCTTTGGGTGTGCAACTCCTACCTCCACTTGGGTCTGAATTCCTCCACAGCTTGGACACGTCTCAGCTTCAGGATGATCATTTCATGGAGCTCCTGCAGGAAGGTTTCCAGCCTGGAGTGGACCAGGAAGGTGTGAAGGAGCTTGGCAAGCTTTGGGGTGAGCTCTTCTTTGTAGTCTGCACTGACATCTGCAAAAGGATCCTAAAAACACAGAAGAAAACGCCCCAGACACAGCTGAGCAGCTGCAGGCAGAGCAGAGCAGGTCAGCCAGAGGTGCTGGGGGCTCCATACCCTGCCGAGGCGCAGCAGCTGCTCAGATTTGTGGGCACACAGGAGCTGCCACAGGGCCATGCTGTGCCTGAGCTGGCACCGTCTGAGGGCCTGGAAGAGAAGGACATCTGTGGGTGTGAGGGATGTCCTAGGAGCCCATGCCCAGCCTGCCCTGCCCAGAGAGAGCTCAGCACAGAGCTCATGCAGCCCCTGAGCCTGGGTGGAGCCCATCTGCCCTCTCACCCTTCCCCAGCAGCCCTCATCAATCCAGGTTTTGGTATCATGACAGGCGGTGGGAGAGAGAGAGGGCTCTGCCACCCAGGCTGGATTTAGCAGAAACCAGGGCAGAATTCATCCTGGAGGAATGTGAGCCTTGCCCTCAGGACTCACCTGCAGCACATGAGGGTTTGCCTGATCCCCCATCTGCAGAACCTGCTCGATGTACTCAGGCAGCAGCATGTCAGCATTCTCCCCAGCCATGGCCAGGAAGCCCAGGGTGATCTCAGTGAGGGACAGAGCATCACACACATCACTGTAGGACTGCAGCTCCCCACTGATCATGCTCATCACAGAACTGGGCAGGGCACTCTGGAAACCACAAGGTCACAGTTGATGTTATTTCAGAGCCGTTCCTTTTTCTGTTGAAATTGCTCAAGTCATGGGAGACAACAGAGCCCCAGATTTAGGAAACTGAAATGCTGAACTGTCTCCCTTTTCCTTGTAAACCCTGAGTGACAGCACAAGGCCAGATTGCACGTACCAAGGCATGCTGAGAAATCTGCAGGCATGCCTTTGGCTGGGCAAGGCGAGGGACAGAAAACCCTGGGAAAAGCAGGGATTTCCTGCTTGCCCTGCTTCCTGCAGTGCAGAAACCCACCTGCTCCAGCTTGTTCCTGACATCATTGAACAGCTGCTCGTAGTTCCGGTCGTGTCTGTACACCAGGGTGGGGATTCCCTGTCAGGACACACAGCCATGGGTGGGAAGCTCTGGAACTCTGCTCCCAGTGCCTCAGGCTGCACAGCCCCTGCCCCTCCTACCGTCAGCGTGATGAGTGGCTTCCCCTGCAGGAACTTGCTGATCACCTGCTGCTGGATCCTCTCCAGATCAAAGTCCTGCAAGGTCTCCCCTCCCTTCTCCATGCTGTACTGGCAGTTGGACAGGATCAGAGGGATCAGGTCCCTCTCCACCTCGTAGCTGATCAGGTGCAGGTCGGCCACTTCCGAGGGGCTGATCAGGTACCTGCAGGGAGCAAAGGGCCTCTGCTCAGAGGGAGAGGCCTCTGTGGAGCAGGGACAGCTGACTGAGAGGGCTCAGGGAGCTCAGCAGCACACCTGTCCTCCTGCCTGGAGTGCCTGAGGCCGGCGAGCACCAGGTCGTTGTGCAGCCCGATGAGGTAGCTGGCCAGCGCCGTGGAGCACAGCCCCAGCCCGCGCCGCCGCGGCAGCAGCACCTCCAGCCTGCTCTCCAGGCTCAGCTCGGCCTCACAGTAGCCTTTAGGCAGCTTAATTTCCCCTGAAATACAGACAGCAGGCTTTGAGGAGGCCCAGAGCCAGCCCAGCTGAGCCAGGGCGGGAGGAGGAACCGAGCCTGAGGAAAGCCACGCTGCCAGCCCTGGGGACAAGCACGAAAGGGAACAAGGGGGGAAAGCCAACAAGTTGAGGTGAAAATACTACAAGAGGGAAACAAATCCTTCCCCTTGTACCTAGATTCTTAAAATCCAATGGCCAAGCTCAGTTTTGAGGATAGGCCTCAGCAATGGAAGGAACCTGAACTCAGGATGAGGAGCAGGGCTGGGAAAGCAGCTGCTCACCATTGGTGTCCAGGGAGCTTCTCAGCTTGTTCCAGACAGACAGAAACACCTTCACTCTCCTCTCTAACAGGTCCCTCATCACATCTGAGAAACAATAGAAAGATAAATCCATGAAACACTTTTTCCTGGTGAAACTCTCCAATACAGGGATCTTCAGAGCACACCACTGACCTCCAGGCAACTGCTCAGGAGAGGCACCAAACACCTTTCTAAAGATATCAAATGGAGTCATTTGCTCTGTTTGTTATGTTTCTATTACTGTCTGCTTCTGGCCCTTGGTCTGATTCTGCATGAACTTTATGTACTTTTCCATAAGTACTTAAAAACATCAGTAATTGTACTTAAATGCAATTGAAGGAGTTGCCACAAACTTCATGAAAGGAAGGGAAGGATGTTAATTCCACTCTCTAGGCAAGACCTGCTCTAAGGTTGAGCTTAAAATGCCAACAGAATCACTGCTGTACTGCACAGAGCTCCCACCCCTCATAAAAAATCTCCTGTATACTTAATTCCCTTTAAAATCACCTGGTAACTTTTCCAACCCTATCCAGATGTCCAGTTCATTCAGGTGAGAGTTAAAATTAAAAGGTGAGTTTTCCCCTTCAGTTTCAACAGGACATTCCAGCACTTTCTGTGTCATTAATTACAATTTTGGCAGTCTCCTCACCTGAGTGGGGCTCCCTGAGGAATTCCCTGATGGAGCAGTGTTTGATCTCTGCTGTGTTCTGGAATTGCCTCACCAAATCTCTCTGCAGAGCCAGAATCTCTGGTAGGAATTTCACCAGCCTCAGCTCAGTTTCCTGGAAGAGGGAAGGGAACCTGTGTGTGGTCCCACTCTGCTGGGACAAACCAGTTGGGAACACTCTTGTAGAATTACTTCTTAAATGTTTAAAAGACAACAATATCTTCCATGTTCATTCTCAAGATCATAACAAGTACTGAGAATAAATAAAGTGGATAATCCAAGTGTGGCTGAGTCCTGGTCAATCCCCACCCCTGTGCCACCCCCACCTTCTGCAGGAACTTCCAGAGGAGGGGGACAGTGTCCCTGGCATTCTTTTGCTGCACCACGTGGCCCAGGTTCTCCACTGAAACCCTCCTGCGGCAGCTCCACATCTTGGAGTGGTGGATGTGGCTGTCCCCTGGCAGCTGGGACAGGAATGCAGCTGGGTCCCCATAAACCAGCTTCACTATGGGGTTGGAAGAGATTCTCTCATCCTCCTGTATCTGTCGGTTCAACTTCAGCAGCTTTTTATCCAAATCCTGCATTTCAAGAAATAATAAATTACTGGGTATTGTGAAATACCTTCAGCTGAGCTAAGCCATTTCTGCTTTCCAGCTATACAAATTCATCCCAGCACAACTCCAGTTTCAGACTCCCATTTCCCCAGGCAGAATAAAGGTGGTTAATCCTTCACCTGCAGCTGTGCCACGGATGGGTTGGCTTTAGGAATAGTCAGGTGAAAAGTGCAGCACAAATATTACAGCACATCAGATTTCCAGTGGGTTTTGAACTGCTCAGCTACTGATTCAGTACAGCAGTTTTCTCACCTTCAATTCAGGAACAATAAATGTGTTTGCAACAGTTGCTTCCCATTCGTTTCTCTTCTCCTTGGTGGAGAGAACATCAAACTGCACCAGCCCTGCAACACAAATATTTCACCTCTTACATCTGCAATAGTTCAGTGAAAAGAAAGCACAGATTCACAGGTCCTGGAAGGGATCTGAGCATCTTGCTCCAGCTGGAGAGTGACACCCAAACATCACACAGTGGTCCAGGCTTCCAGGAGCTTCAGCCAGTCATTCATGTGAATGCTGGGGACATTGGTACAACTCCTTCATAACCCCAGGATCACTGAACAGGTTGTCCAAGGTCAGACCATGCTCAGTGACAGACTGAGGCCTGGACACTGACTGGTGCAGTCACTCCAGATATGGCTATTTACACATAAATGCCTCTGTGCCTCAGTGACTCCAGATCCCAGCAGGAGCCCCACTGTGCCATCCCTCTTCTCCCAAAGAACTTCTGGGAGTCACTGAGAGGCAGCACAGACCAGGGATTGCACACAGCATGAGCTGCTATGCTGGGAGAGCAGCCCTGCTTGGGAGCTGCAAGCTCTGCCCATCTGTCATGAGATTATTTTGTCAATAACTCATTTTCAGAGTTATTGACTGCACCAAACCTTGCAAACCCCATGGACTCAACTGAAAGAAGCAAACAGCCAAAAATCCTTCCCTCCCTACAGTAAGAAACAAGCTTCAAACTCTGTATATTCCTCTTCAGCTCAGCTGCTGCTGTTGGAAGGGGTTTATCAGCAAAGTGGCTGCATGGCCACAGCCCTTCAAAGCCAGCCCCAGCTGTGGTAGGGCAGGTGGCTTTCCTTACACTGGCCTGGCTGCTGCTGGGGGGCCTGCAGGAGGCTGCTGAGCACCAGATGCAGGATGGTGATGGTGTCATCCACACTCTTCCCCAGAATGCTGGTCAGCTGTGCCAAGTCCTCCTCAACGTGCTGCTGCAGGAAGCTCACAACATCATCCACGGTTGGCTTGATCATCCTTCCCAGGGACTGAAGACAGCAAAGGCAAGAGCTGAGCACAGCCAGAAACATCCAGGGAAGCACAGGGCACACAGAATCCCCCAGCTGTGGGATTCCTGCCACCCAGGCCCATCAAGGCAGGGCTGGGTGGATGTGCCTGCATGGAAGTGCAGGAATTAACCAAAATCCCTCCTGGGCAAGGAGAGAGGGAATTTGGGTCTTGAATCCTGACAGACTGCCCTGGTCACTTGGCAGCACGATTAGAAGGTGCAGCAGCAAACAAAGGTTTCCCTACATTTTGTGTGGCCTCTTGGAAGCCTTTTTGGGGGATACCTGAGGGTCCCTGGAGGCTCCCAGCAGCATTGAGAGGTGAGTGAGCACACGCAGCAGCACAAAGGCCCCGGGGGCCAGGCCCCGGTCAGACAGCCCCAGTGCTCTCCTGTGCTGCACATCCCCAAGGATGTGGCCAGTCTGGGTTCTGTCTCCACGATTCCTGTAGGAAAATGCACATATGGGTTTTTTTTGCCTTGACAAAACCCACACAAGACATCTCTGATACCCAGCAATGCCTTTCTGACCCATCATGTCTTTGAATGCCATAAAAGCTGCCACTTCAAAGTGCCACAGGGGAGTGAAGGCTTCCAGTCAGTTTTGTGCACAGAAAAGCAAATTTCTTTGGTTTTGCTGCCTGATTACTCTTGCTTGGACATCCCTTCCTTACACCTTCCAGAGAGCAGCATGAAGTGGTTGGTACCTCTGGCCTTTGAGGGCACCACAGGCAAGTCCTACCTCATTCAGCACTGCAAAGGCACTGGAGCAAAGCCCACCTGTTCTGCTGGAAGCCCTGCACAGGCTTGTGGTCCATGCCTCCAATGAGGACACCACAGTCAGGACAGTGGCTCGTTTCCATGGGCAGCCCACACTGGGAAAAGCAACAGGAGAACACTGAATTCCAGAGCAACAGCTCCTCCAGCAGAGAAAGGGAATGAAACAACCCCCCAAGCTTTAAGTGGTTAATTCAAACCCTGCTACAAACTGGGCCTCTGCCTGATGTTTCCCCATCTATGGTATAAATGCTAGGGGTATTCTAAATTTTACATTACAATGACAAAATGATCAATAATAGCAGGCTTTGAAGTGGAACTCTGTGCATCAGAACATTAAAACCAGTAAACAAAATAAAACAGTTTATTGTTGAAAACGTTGTTTCTTAATACCCACCAGTCCCAAATTCTTACCTCTCCCACACTGCAGGGGTGGCCATTGGGACATTCTGTCAGAGGAGAAACAAACAGAACAGCATTCAAAGACAGATTTATAAAGCCCCTGTTATTTCCTTTCCTAGGGACCATCATCCTGGAGCAAGAAACATGCTTCAAGGTCTAGTCAAAAGCCCTGACTATCCCAAAGCCCAAAGGACTGACAGGCCCACACAGGAAGCCAAGGAATTTTTCAGTGCTGCTTCTCCTCGAGAATCAGGGAGTCAAAGCCTGATAAGATTCTGCTGCCAAGGGCAGGAATGCTCCCACCCCCCCTTGCCAGCTGCAGCAAGGTCCAGCTGTGGGAAGCAGAGACAAAGCTGGCCAGGAAGGTGGCAGAGTTCTCCTCTCACACTGTTGGTGTTGCCTTTGTACCCCCTCGAGCTCTGTGAACAGCTGCAGACTGAAGATCAAACAGCACTGATGTCCTTTGGTGCATCCCACACAAATCTGGATTTACCACGATAACTCATGCTGAGGAGTGTGTTTGTCCTGAGATTTGAAGAGTTTCATTCTCCAAGCCCAAGGGATTCCTGCCCCAGGCAGGCAGCAGCACTCACCATACCAGTGCAGATCACGCATGCCATCCCAGGTCCTCGCCTGAGCCGTGATGTCCTCGGGCATCGTGGGCAGAAACGAGAGCTGAGGAGGGGAAGGGGAAAACAGTCACAAATGGATCTGTGAACCAGCTCTGTCCTGTAGCAGTCACTCACTGGTCCTCTGTTCACACTGGGGAACAAGGGACATCTGAGAGCAGAGGCCAGGCAGGTGACGCAGATACAGATTTTCAAATTTCCTTTGCAAATCCACTCTTAGAACTGCCAGAACTGCTAGGACTGCATGTGCACTCTCTGCAGACATCCTGCATTGCATTGCTGATGCACTCTGATGCATCCCTTACACCTTGGGCAGCCAGGAGTGGCAGAGCAGCAGCTCCCTCTGCCCTGACTGAGGAGCCAGTGCCCCTTCAGCACAGGGGGAGCTGCCAGCTGCTCTCAGCCCTGCTCACCCAAACATCAGCAAAGTATTTGCTTCAAACTGCTCAGAATGGAGAGATGCCTTGAGAAGATACCAGGCCAGAGCTTGGTGTTGTGCTAATTAACCCTGCCAGCACTGAAATAATCACCCCCAGTGTTTCACAGCTCAGACAGAGCTGCAGCATTGCTGTTGAGAAAGAGGATGCAGCAGCCACAGGCAAGAAGCAGGCAGGTGCTGCAGTGCAGGGCAGCTCTGTGTGCTTACCTGCATGCTGTGTGGCTGGAAGGCCAGGTTCCTGAGGGGCTGCAGGACAGGGCTGTGCCCACAGAGCAGCACAGCAGCCATGTGCACAGCCACCTCCAGCAGGGCTCCCCGCTGGCTGCGGCCCTGCGGCTCCACGGCCAGGCCGGGCAGGGCATTCCTCACCAGGGCATCTGCAAGGAGCTGCAGCTCGGGGGAATTCAGCACTTGGGAGCTCTGGATGAACTCAGTCATCACCTCTGTTTGCTGGAAGCACAGATTGGAAAGTGCTGAAGCCATCAGGATACTGCCCATCCCAGCAAAGAGCAGCTGCTTCCCACACCGGGTTAACCCTGCTCCAAAACCTCCCCAGCCTGCTCAGCTTGGTTCATCACCCTGGCTGGGGCACAGGAACAAAAGCTCCTCCACCACCGGTTCAGATCCCCTTCACCCTTACCCACGGAGCAGGTTTGTCACAAGCTGCCAAAGGGGAGAGTCCTACCTGCTGCTTGGGATGAAGGCTTGGATCCTCGGCACCGTAGAGGGCAGTGACCTCTCGGAAGATGGCCAGGAGCAGGTAGGCAGATTCCAGAGCTGGGGGGCTGCTGGAGGCCTGGGGAAGAACCAAGCATGTGGCAGGGGACAGGCCAGAGCTGCCCCAGCCCCAGTGATGGGATGTGCAGGTGGGAAAGTAAAGAAAACACTCCTGAGCACAAACCCAGTGACCTCCCAGTAAAGGCCCCCAAGGAGCTGGGAACAGACACTGCCCACAGGGACACCAGGGAGCTGGAGCCATGCAAGGCCAGCAGGGCTCTGGAGGGAGCAGAGGCTGTACCTGCAGGGCCTGGAGCAGCCCCTGGGCCGTGCCCTGGATCATGGCTCGTCCCACGGCGTCGCGCAGGGCCCGGTAGCGCTCCCCACACACCAGGTACCGGTCCATGGGGCTGGCCTGGCTGTGCTGCACCTGCCAAGGGAACAGCCATGCACAGCACTGGGCACTGCAGCCCAGCTGGAGGAGGCCCAACCTCCCCTTCCTCCCAAGCACTGGGGCATTGCAGCCTCCCCAGAGCAGCAGACACGGCCACGCTCAGGTGACCCCCCAGAGCCACACAACCCGAAGCAGCACAAAGTGAAGGCAAAGAGGAGACCAGAACCATCACCAGGAGATGCCTCTGCTCTACCTGTTGCAGAATTTCTGCTGGGAACACCCAGCTGAACTGTGGCTCTGTGACCAACTTCTGAGCAAACTCCATGCCGTGCTGGCTGGCAATCCTCCTGACCAGGTACACACAGTGCCAGTCGTTCCTGGCGAGGCTGCAGAACCGCTCCACACCCTCCAGATAACGCTGCTGCTCCTTCATCTGCTCAGGCTCTGGAGGGGGAAAAAAGAGGTTAAAACAAAGAGGCAAAAGCACTTCCCACCTTGTAAAACTTCTGTCTGCCCCAGCTGTAGCACCAAGTCCCTTTGGTAATTTACTGTGTAATTACACAACTTCAGAGCCCTCCCTTCCTCAGGTGTTGTCTGGAGCATTTCCTCAGCCAGATTGCAGACAATGATTCATTTCTTTGACAGGGAAGATATCAACTCGTCAATATAAACCCTTAATCCCTTCTAGATTATGTGCAGAGCTCTCATTCATATAAAACAATAACACTTACAACAGTTCCAGGTCTGAAGAAGAATTTATGCTTTAAAGTTCAATTTAGTGGGCTCTAAATAAAGCTCATTGTTAGCAGCAGGAGGATAAAATAAATCTCCTTCTACAGGTGTAACTGCCATGTAACTACACCGGGGTCCCCAGCACAGCCTTGTTACCAACACCTGCTACAGGGCACAGACAGACTGACACCCCCAAGGAGAAAGGGAGCTGCTGCTCTCCTCTTGGCCATGCACCACAACAGCTCCCAGCAGAGCACAGGGCCCTGGCTGTGTGCAGCCCACCTGCCCTGCTGGCTCTGCTCTGCAGCCACATTTCCACCTGCCAGCAGAACAGGCACTCACTCGTGTGCTGCTGCAGGTCGAAGATCAGCTCTGCAGCCCTGCTCAGGCACAGGCGTGCCTGGGCCACGGCCTGCAGGTACTCCACAGAGGGCTCCTGAGCAGCCTCTCTGCTGCTGCTGCCTGCCAGGTAGTTCTCTGGAAAGGCTCTGTCCTCAGGCACACTGTTTCCATGCCCATACCCCAGGCTGTCCTCTGACTTTTCACACATGGAATCC
This sequence comes from Sitta europaea, assembly GCA_013400255.1. Lineage (NCBI taxonomy): Eukaryota > Metazoa > Chordata > Aves > Passeriformes > Sittidae > Sitta > Sitta europaea. Next base: position 99,240 of record VXBS01002814.1, on the reverse strand, counting down.
TAGAGAGAAGCCAGAACATCGGTGAGTGGCAGAGCCACCTCATTCAGCCACCCCTGCCACAAGCACAGCAAACCATCCCTGCAGCCTCCAAAACCACCCCTGCAGCCTCCAAACCACCCCTGCAGCCTCCAAACCACCCCTGCAGCCTCCAAAACCACCCCTGCAGCCTCCAAAGCCACCCCTGCAGCCTCCAAAACCACCCCTGCAGCCTCCAAAGCCACCCCTGCAGCAAGCACAGCAAACCATCCCTGACCCTCCAACCCCACTGCCCCCTCATCCTAAACCTCTGCCATGTCACCAAACACCATTTTTAGGATGTGCCCCAGCTGTCCCACATTCCCCAAGCTTGGAGCTGAGCAAGAGCCATGCAGGCTGTGAACAACACACATTCCATGTTCCAAGATGCCAAGCTCTACCTGTCTGTCCCTTAGCATGAACACAAATGATGATTTTAACTACAAAGTCACTTAAAAAAAAACCTGTAAGTAATAAAACCTCTCTCCTGCTTGTCAGATTTGTTTCAAGTTTCCAAAGCCCTGAAAGTTATGTGAGGGGAGGAAAGGGAACAATCTAAAGGGCATAATAATTTAAGTTCTACACAGTAATTTAAGTGTTTCTGGAGACAAGGCAGTTCAGCAGTGGGCTCCTGCCATGAGAAAGGCCCTGCTTGCTGCACTCCTGTGCTGGAGTTTGAGTTTTAACACTCAGACATTTGTCCAAAGGGAAAGAATTTATGTAACACTGCAAAGACACACAGGCCTTTCCTTGGAAAGCAAGGCTCATTCCTGAGAGCAAGTTCTGACCAGGTGATTTGATATCAACTCCTTTTGGAAAAACAGTTCTATACAGACAAAACGTGCCTAGAATTGCAGAAGAACTCCTGTTCCTGACTTTTTTAACTCATGAAACTGCAACAGTTTCATGGCCCAGCTCTTACCTCCAAGCAGTTGACAAAAAGCAAGTAGAGCTCCTTTTTGTCATTTTTCTCTAGGAGCTCGTTGTGCTCCACCTGGGACAGGTAACGCTGCACATCATCTTTCACTTCATTGAAGCTACAGGAGAGAGAGAGACCCCCTGACACAGCTGCCATGCTGCCAGGACTGCCCCTGCCCTAAATCACAGCAGAGCTCCCAGGGATGGCTGTGGGACAGGTGGGGTCTCTCTGGGCCCAGCTGCAAGATGGAAAAGCTGTGGTGCCATTTCTTGGCTTCACAGCCTGAGCTGGGCTTTGATCACCAGCAGTGCTCAGTGAGCACTCCCAGGGCAAAAGGCACCTGCCTCAGGAGGTGGTCACACCTGACAAGGGGCTTCTGTGCCCTGCCTGCAGTGGGAGGCTGGGAGGGAATGGGGAGGGCTGTGGAGCAGACACAAGATCAGCCCTGGTGAAAATCTCTATGAATGAGGAGTTTTGTCTTGCTGACCTAGATCAGAGCAACTACTCAGCCACCTTGCAGCAGCCAGGGCAGCCACCCTCAGCACAGGGTCAGTGAGGAACAGCCAGGTGAACCTTGCACAGGCTGCTCACACTGCCCACAAGCTCCATGCAAGCCAGCCAAGTTGCATGACTAATGCAAAGGGATCCAAAGTCAATGAAACTCGTGGAGGAGAGGAGAACAATGGGGTTGGTTTGATGAGGAGCAGAGCTGAACCTGGCCCTGGCCTAACCTCCCTCAGCTGAAGGTGCTCACCTGTACTTCAGGAGCAGCTTCAGCATCACAGAGCGGATGATGGGAGTTTCATCCACCTCATCATTGAACGGGGACAGGAATTTTGTGTAGACAGCAGGGTGATCTGTGGAGACAAGGGAAGGACAGGTTTGGCAGCTGAGAGGTGGTGACAGATGCAGCTCTGTGAGACTGAGTCAGGGTGAAGGGAGCTCACCTGAGTCTTTCACGTGGTCTCTGTGCACAAAGAGCAGATCGAGGAGGCTCTGGATCACCTCTGGCTCAGGGGGCTCGTTGTCCTTGAAGCACATGGTGGTGACCATGTCAATGAAGAAATTGTTGCACCTCTGCCTGAACAGGGCATTCTTGGCTATGGCAGCTCTGGGAAGGGCCAAAGCAAACACAGAACCTCTTACACCATGGAGGAACCAGGGCAAGAGTCACCAAAGGGAGACACTTTTCCACCTTCCCATGAGATGATCCTTAAGGTCCCTCCCAACCCAAACCATTCTATGATTTGCATGTTTTTACAGAGGCCAAGGCAGCATTCCCCTTTTTTTGAAACAACAGAACAGACAGGACCTGTTCAGTTCCAGAAGGATGAAGCAGAGTTCACCCCCCACTCTGCTCATGTCACCACCTCAGAGCTGAGGATTTCCTCACAAAGCCTCCCCACCCAACACTCCCACCTTGGAGAGGGTGGCTGCAGTACCTGAGCTCCTCAGAGACAGTTAACTCCACATCCTCCACAGCAACCCTGCAGTAGGGACAGTGCATCTGTGCTGGCACCAGCCACTGGCTGATGCACTTGTGGCAGAACACGTGGTTGCAGGGCAGGCAGACGGGGTCCTTTGGCTCTCCCAGGCAGATGGGACAGGGCTCCAGACCATTCCTGGAATCCAGAAACAGCAATGAACACAGCTGCTCCCATGCTGCCTCCCCAAAAGCCTTGAACAAGCTGTTCAGCTGCAGCCAGACCAAGAGCAGCAGTGCAAGGCTGGCTCTCTGCTCAGCTCAGGGTGCAGAACCGAGCAGAGCCATTGCTCTTCCCTTGGCTTTCACTACAGCACTGCCAGAAGTGTGCTGGCAACACAGGCAGTGTCCCTGCTGGCCCCTGCAGCCTGTCCCAATGCCAGTACCTGTAGAGCCTGCTGCTGACCTCTTTCTTGCACTGGCACAGCACTTTTATCACTGCAGCAAAGGTTGGATGAGACTTCATGTCCGAATCGTGCTGGAAACACTGCAGAGGGAAAGGACAAAGCCCAGTGACTCAGCCACAACGTCTGGGACCAGAATTCCCCTGAGCAGCAGAAGAGGGAAGAGGTGAAATCACAGCTCTGCTCACCTTGGCAAGAAGCAAAGTGTATTTTGTCACCAAGCCCTCGAACTCTGGCATGGCGGCGCGGATGCCCAGCAGGACGTGCTCCAGGAAGAGTGCCATGGCAAACACACGGCTCCAGCAGGCTCTGGGGGGACAGCAGGGTGCCACCTCACCAGGGCACAGACAGCAGCAGTGGCAACCAGGCCAGCCACAGATCTCTGCTGCTCGTGCTCCCCTCCACAGCATTCCTGCACTTCCCGCTTGCTTTGCCCTTTGGCTCTCCAGAGGGATTTTTGTCAGACAGAACACATTCCAGCACTCAACCCCAGGGCCTGCCCTGGAGGCAGCACTGCAGCAGGACCAGCACACACCTTCTCACACCACTAACTTCTATGTCAAAGTTTTTTTAAATACCAATCACAATTAGCTACACTTTCTTCACTTCAAATAAACTAAACAAGGTCTGTGAGAAACTGGGGTAGTGCTCTGGGCTTTCTTACAAAACACAAGATGCAGTGAAATTCCCCATCTCTCGAGTCCTTCTGCACAGAGGATGAAGTGGGGAGACACTGCTGGTTAACAGGAACCTGAGGAGAGTTTTAAATAACCCCTGAACCCAGATGGAATGCACCAGATGATACTGCCAGATTTAGAGAGAATCTGCAGGAGACGAGCGGAAAAAAAATGTGGTTCTTGCTGCTTGGTATGTAATTGAGCCCAGCAGGAACCTGGAAAGGTTTGCAAAGCCTGAGAAAAGCAGCACCAGAAGAGCTTCAGACTGCTCCAGTGCCCCAGTGAACCTCCAGGCAAAGAGCAGGGCTGTGAGCAGAGCTGGGGACCTACCTGAGCTCCCTCAGCAGCTGCTGGCAGCGGCTCCCCCTGCGCTGGGCACCCTCCTCCTTGCACAGGAATTCAATGGGCATGTGCAGGTTCTTCACTCTCTGCAGCCAGAGCTCAGGGGAGGTTGTCTGCACCTGCTTCTCCAGCTCCTCAGCACACACCATTGCAGCCAGCACGTCCAGAACCTGCACACACAGGGACAGCTGCATTGCAGAATTATTTATGGACCTTGGGCTCTCTGAGAGAGCTACAGCAAATAATAATAATAGATAATTAAAAAAAATAAATATTATAATAAATAATAAAAAATAATAACATCCTGCTTGATCATCTCAAGCTCTGCTGTTCTCATGCTTGTGGCTTGGCTCGTTGGCATGTCCTATTAACTAATGCAAAAGCAGGGCAAACTATTTTAAAACCTGCTTGTAGCAGTAACAACACAGCAGATCATTCCCAGTTCTGAGGAACCTGAGCCTGTGCTTCCCCCTCTGCTGTCACTGAAAGCCAAGGGAGACTGAACAGCAGCTATCTCAGCAGACAGAGCTCCTGCCAGGGCTGAGGGGCACGAACTGCCTGGGAGTGAGTGACTCTACCATCTCTGGGCGGGCAGTTCTGCCCCCCTGCAGGTTCAGGAGGTAGCCAGTGACTCGGGGGTGCACAGCCAGGATCCTGGAGAGGTTCTGCAGGCGGCTCCTGAACCGGCTGTGAGCCACGTGGGCCCAGGGCAGGGAGGGCACCAGCTCCTCTCTCCAGGGGGACTCTGCCACCCACTCCTCAACACAGGACATGAACGCCACTCGCAGACACTGCAGGGGTGGGAAACAGAAAATCAAGGGTGAGAAAGTACTTTTATAATCCATTGTGTACTGGAAATCCTGGCTAAATTCTCTGAAAGACAAGAACCACTTCCCTACAAAGACAGCCTTTCTGAGTGACCCAGCAGCCACTCTGTCCAGTGGTCTGCTCTGGGGTCCCTCTGCTGTTGGGCTGTCCAGGAGGGGAATTTTCCCCCACCTTCGGACTGATGCAGAAGGACTCATTCACATTCACACACCCTTCTCCCCATCCAAAGGGTTCCCAGCCCCTGTTCCACACTGACCTGCAGCTCCTCCTGGGAGGACACTCCAATAGTCAGGATAATAAAGTCTGTGATGTAGCACTGGAAGAGCATCTCCCTTTCTCCCTCAGTCAGAGCAGAGATGAATTTTCCCAGGGCAGTTTTCTGGAAGTATTCCACAAACTTCTCAGCGTGGCCTGGAGAATGAGGATGCAGAGAAAAGCTGGCTCTTGGGAGGAAGCTGGCTTTGACACAGCATCATCCTAGAGACACTGACACCTCATTAATCACTGATGCATCCAGCACTCCCCTCATCCAGGGCACTGAGGAGGGACTCAGGCCAGGCCTTGTCAGCCCAGCACTGGTGCTGTATTTCTGGAATCTCACCTTGTCATTAACTCTTGGCTGCTCCACAGCATTTTGAATGCAAGGGCACAGAACAGGTGAGAAAGATGAATGGTGAGAAGCACAAAGAAAAGCTGCCTGCACAGAACTCTGCTGGCTCACAGGAGCAGAGAGGGACTGAAGGTGACTCCAGTGACAGGAGAGGCACAGCAGTGATGAACCAGAGCTCAAAGGGCAGTGGATGGAGAGGCTGAAGCCAGGCTCTCACCTTCAGTGTTTTGGATGTACTGAGCCTCCAGCCACATCTCTTCCAGGTACTCCTTTATCCTCCAGCTGAAGGGCATCTCATTCCCAGCATCAGCAGATACCACCATGTTGTTCTGCACCAGGATTATCTCTGGCTGAGGGCTGGGGGTTTAAAAGGTCATTAAAGCATCAGGCCTCTGTCTGGGAAGCACAGTGCAGCCAAGAGGCTGCAGAAAGCAACTGAGCCCTAGGAGGGGAGGGAACTGCAGGACTGAGAACAGACTGAACTGTGAGCAGTGCCCTGCTGCCCTCTGCCCTGGGGGGAATTAGAGCCAGTGCTGGGCTGCTCCCAGTGCTCCCAGCCCAGCCCTCCTGCTGCTCCCCCCAGCCCTCACCTGTTCTTCCCCACTCCGGGAGGGACACTCAGGAATTTGGTGTCACTGAAGATGAACATCCACAGGTTTGTCACCCACTTTGCTCCTGGCCTGGCCAGCAGCTCCAGATTGCCATTCCTGTCTATGACAGCAATCAGGAGAGCCAGGAAGGGGGTGACCACCTTCTGGACTCGCTTCCACAGGGTGTGCCTTCAGGGAGAAAGAGAGGAGAATCCCAGAGGGAGCATGAGCAGAGATATCAGCAGAACAGGAGGTGCCTGTCCTGAACAACTGCTGACCTTTGCATGTGACAGAATCCTGATGCTGCCTTTATGGGAAAAAACACCACCAACAAAATCCCTGTACTTCTCTCACTCCTGGCTCACCTGTATTCCCACTGCCCCACTCAAGCCCTTGTGCATTCCTGTCCCAGTACAGCCCCATCAGTTCTAATTCCCCATGAGAGGCTAAAACTGCCTTCAGAGAGTTTCCAGCACAGACTGGAGACTGACACTGCAAAAGTTCACATCACACAAAGCTGCAGTCCCTGCTGCACAGGTGCCACTGGCAGACTCTTCCTGGGGGGCTGCAGGTGCCAAGGCAGTGCTGCTGGCCTCACCTGAAGGTACCTGCCTCCTGCAGAGCACTGAGGTTGGAAGCCTCCCGAAGCACCCAGTTTTTTGGGTGAAGGGAATTTTCTTCTTGCTTCTTCAACAGGCTGGAGAGACGAGCCTTGGTTATCTTCAGGAAAGAGGCTACAAAACAACAGAGAACTTGTGTTTTCTCTCCTGTTAGCTTGGACCCAAACATCCCACCAAGCACAACATCTGACAATTGTTTCAATAACTGGCCAAGTGGGGAAAAAGCCAGCCAGCACAGCCAGAGAAAAAGTTACTACTTGAACAGCAGAAAAGCCCTACATGCACCAACACACTGCAGCATGGACACACATTCTTGGGAGACCCAATTGTCAGCACCACAGCAAGGACCTTGGGATCCCCAGGGACCTGACTGACATGTTTTGTGGTCCCCAGATGTCCAGGGACACTCCCTGCAGCACACACCTCTCAGCTCATCCTCCTTGGAGAAAAGGCCAAGCAGAATCTCAATTCTCCTCCTGCTCCGACTCAGGTCTTCGTTCTGGTCCCGCAGCATCCCCACAGCACTCTGCACACAGGTCCTCAGCAGCACAGTGGTGTCCAGGATCTCCCCCTGCCCAGGAAAACATGAGCATTCCCCTTGAGGGACCCTCCTGTCCCCAGCACTCCCCTTGAAAGGTTTACAGTGCTCCCTCAGGAGGGCCTGCTGCTGCCCCCGTGGATGGCAGAGCAGAGAGCCACAGTGACAGCTGAGAGGCAAACAAATGTATTCTGAACTGACCTCGTGGTGCTCTGCTCCTGGTGTTCCAACCTCCACCTCCTCCTGCTGTGCTTCCCCACTGGCAGGCAGAGATGCAGCTGAGGTGTAGAATTTTTATTAGAAAGCAGCAGTGCACTCCTGCCCCAGTCAGATGAGTTTATTTTAGCAACTGCATCCCAGAGCAGCAGAACATCTGCCAGAGATCCATTGGCACCTGCAGGAGTAGCTGAGATTCCCCTCTCAAGCACAGCCACAGCTGCTCAGGCTGTCAGGCTTCATGCAGCAAGAGCTGGAAGAAATGTGACACTGAGCTAATACCTTAAGCTCTCCCTGACTCCTGTCAGGCAGTGTGGTGAAAGGAAAGAGAATAAGAAAAAGCTGATGGGAAAGAAGGATTCTTGTCAGTGGTCTCTGCCATGCAGCATCTGCTGCCTCCTGTGCTGGGACACAGCATTCAGGCTGCTGAGCTGTGCAAATGCCACTTTTTTGTCAAAAAGAAAAGGGAAAAATACCAAATTAAGTTGGTTGATGACCTAAAGTTGTAGCAACTAATTAAATACAAGTATGGAGACGTGTGGTGACCCCCAAACCAGATGCTGAGCAGGGAAAGTCTTCAGGTCTGCTGTGCCAGGCATCAGTTCCTGTAGTACCAAGTGTGGGAGCACAGCTCCCCCTTTCCCCAGCTCACAGCTCACCTCTGGCTGCACCTGGCTCCTCAGAGAACACCTGGCTGATGGTGAGGCTCTGCAGGGCTGTCAGGTCAGAGATCATGTCCTTGGATCTGCGGAGGTCGTCTATGTGCACCGACTGCCACAGCCCTACAGGCAGAGAACAGCAGGGATCATTCCCAGCCTGCAGCCTGTCCTTCCACAGGAGCTTCCCCAGATCTACCTGCCAGCACCTGGGGTTATGTTCAGAGCTCTCCAACTCTCACCTCTTGCTGCAGGAGGGGAAAGCACAATGCCCTCTGAACGTGCTGCATAACCCTGCCTGACAGTTGCAAGGCTCTCTCAGAAACCCCCAGACCCAGAGGAACCTTGCTGAACACGTCAGCACCTGCTCCAGAGCCTCTGGAGGACAACACACCCACAGAGCTACCCCTGTGGCTGTGTGCTGCTCTCCAGCTGACTGGAGAGGGGACCTGCCTGTCAGCAGGCAAGGCAAGGGGCTCCACCCAGCACTGCCAGGTACTGATGCCCTGGGCAGTCCTGTGGGGCAGGGAGGCAGCTCTGACAACCCACAGGACACAATGAGCCCAGGTTTTCAGCATTTAAAGGAACAGTGAGCAAGAGAAGTGGTTGCCTGAAGGCAGCTGAAGAGTGAGGAGGGAGAGATGGGCACACCCACCTCCGTGGAATCCCACGTAGGATGTTCCTCCTTCCAGCCGGGAAAGCTTCATGATGAAGTAAACAAAGACAGAGACCTCCCCCAGGTCCACCTTGTTGATCTCATTAACAACGGTGTACCTGCAGCAGAGAGGAAATGCTGCTGGCACAGGCAGACACAGGCTCATGGCCACGGGGCCTTCCTCAGAGAGGACACTCCCAGGACACACAGGTGACTCCCACTCCTTCCTCCCAGCCGTGCTTCTGAGCTGCCACCTCCAGCTGTGCCCAGAATTATCCCATGACCCTCAGCTCTTCAGGCCTTCTGCAGCCAGTGGTCAGAATTCACACTTTAAAGGGGATTATCTGCTCATTTCACCCAGCTTAGCTTAGTCTAACTTGGGTTATGGATTATTATTTGAAATACAATTCGTGCACTTAGATTCACTCTGCTACAGAATAAAGGATTGCGTATTCCTGTGTGAGATCCCCAAACAGCACCAATATCCAAACACAGTGAGGAGTGGCCAGGCAGAACTGAACCACTCCACAGCCAACTCAAACTCACTTGGCTGAGGCAATGAGCTGGGCATCCTGAGAGCCATCTTCAAAGTCTGTCTGAATAATAAGGACTTTATTTCCTGAAGTGCCATCCAAGAAATCCCTGAAGAGTGAAAAGAAATTTAACAGAAATCACTAAGTGTAAAGATCAAACATTGAAGACCACAGGGGCAGTCACTCCACATTGGCTTTGGCTGCTGCAGGAGAGAGAAAAACCCCAAAGCCCTGTGAGGGAGCTGATAAGGCTTGTCCTGAGCCAGCCCACTGCCAGCACAGCCTCCCCTTTCCATATGTGCTACTCCAGAAGCTCTGCCCACACACCTTCCACACGGCTGACAGCCAGCTGCAGGCAGGCACACACGGGCCCAGACTCACCGGATGCCCTTCAGGAAGGAGTACTCGGTGTCAAACTGCTGCAGGAACAGGAGCTGGGGCCTCTGGGCCTTGCCCTGCACCTCCCTCTCCAGGCAGGCAGCATCAGCACTGGTGAGCAGCCGGGAGAAGGTGGTGACCTGAGGAGAGAGGGGCAGCGATGCAGCACAGACCCACCACAGAAACAGAAGAGTTTTCAGCTTTCCTTCCCACAGCCTGTGCAGTGAGGATGGCAGGAGAGAGCTCTCTTTTGCTTTTGGTTAGTTTTTGGCTAGTTAAAACAGAGAAGTTCCCCAGACTCTGAGTTTTTTCCCTTTTCTTGGAACTGTTTGAACCAGCTCTGGATTAAAAACCCAGAGGAGCACCAGGAGCTCACACCTGTGGCCCACTGGGACCTGGGCCCAGTGTTTCCCAGTGCTGAGGGACTGACACAGAGTGAGTGAGCCAGGCTGCACCCCATGAGAGAGACTTCCTGAATTTGTCATCTCCGCAGAGCAGCAAGAGGTTTTGTTGTTTAGTGTTGTTCATTTGCTGTACTGGGGAGTGCTTTGCCTGTTACATAAACAGCTTTTCCCACTTCTCTCTGAGGAAATCTTTTCCCCAAACCAGTTAATGGAGGGGCTGCTTGAATCTGTTTTCTAGAGGAACCCCTTTGGAGGTTTTCTCCCAAACTTGCCCTAAACCAGGGCACCCAGCTGTGCTCGCAGAGCTGGACTGCACCCCAAAACCAACATCTATTTACTGCCAGCTCTGCACACCCAGGCACCGTGGTGCAGCCCTGGCTCACAGAGCTGAACACGGTCCAGAGGGGCTGGGCACACCCCATGCTCACCTCGGTGAAGGCAGGAGGGGCTGGGCACACCCCATGCTCACCTCGGTGAAGGCAGGAGTGGCTGGGCACACCCCATGCTCACCTCGGTGAAGGCAG
>VXBS01002814.1:64006-88683 GCA_013400255.1 Sitta europaea | reverse complement strand
CCGCTCGCACACGCGGGGCAGGAGCTCTGCGGGCGCGCAGGTGCGGCGCAGGCGCTGCGTGCCCTGCAGCACCAGCGAGGCGCAGGTGTTGGCGTGGTAGCCCACGAACACGTCGGCGGGGCTGTAGTGCTGCTGGCTGATGAAGTGCTCCTCCGTGTTGACCGCCGTGAAGTCGTGCACCCAGCGCTCCAGCTGGCGCACGGCCTCGCGCTGGGCGCCGTCCAGCACGGTGCTGATGTCCAGGTAGTGCTTCTCCAGCCGGTTGATCAGCGGGATGGGGAAGTGCTTGTACACCACCTCCTTCTCCTCGATGACGATCAGGCGGAACTTGGGGTGCACCCGGCACTTCACCCGGTGGGTGCCCAGCCCCAAATCCACGTACTTCTGCCCGGCCAGGTACACGTAGTACTGGTTCAGGGCGTCGTAGAGGCTCTCGTAGAGGTTCTGCAAGTTGAGGAGCACAACCATCTGGCCGGTTTCCATGCACACCTTCACTCGGTTGATGTTCCTGCATATCTGGGTGTACTCTTGGTCCTTAGGAAAACTGGAGCCAAAGATGATTTCTGGCTGCTGTCGGGCAGTGAAAAAAGCCTGCTGGAGGATCTGCAGCGCCGCATAGTTCTCGGTCAACACCAGCAGGTACCTGCAGTCCCCATCCTCAGCACTGCTGTAAATGTTCTGTCGGATCAGCTCTATCCTACTGATATCATGAGCACGTATCTCCCCTTTTTCCAGCAACTTGGAAGTGAATATTTCCAAGGCATTGACATCGTCTTTGCCACCAAAGTTACGAAGAACCACTGCGGCGATGTCCTGAGGCGTGGGCTCGCTTTTGGAGTTCTTAGCTAAGGCAAAAAACATCTTTATGAGGCTGTAGTAGTCACGCAGGCCAAAAAACTCCCTGTCTTGGGCCTTGCAAATGTTTTCATACGCGTCTGCAAAGTGGTGGAAATACTGCTCGACCTTCTGCAAGGCCCCTCGTGCCGAGCAGCAAATGCCCCTTGCACTCTCAATGAGCTCCTCTCTGCTGGGGTCCCCACGAGACACAAAGATGCCTCGGTTCATCTTAGCAGGGTCCAAAGCCCAGTTGGAAATCCCGATGAAGCCGACTTTTTTGTGAGGAAGAGGGACATCATCTATGCAGCCGTCCTCCAGAAGAGGATGCAAAGCCTTCAAGGGCATTTTGGGAGAGTCTTCTGCCAGCCCAATCTCATCCAAAACCACCACTGATACATATTCCTCCAAGTTCTTCCCTTCCTGGAATCGAGCACAGTGCTTGAAAGTGCCTATGATTCCCTCTGGGGTGGAGAGGGNCTCGGTGAAGGCAGGAGGGGCTGGGCACACCCCATGCTCACCTCGGTGAAGGCAGGAGGGGCTGGGCACACCCCATGCTCACCTCGGTGAAGGCAGGAGGGGCTGGGCACACCCCATGCTCACCTCGGTGAAGGCAGGAGGGGCTGGGCACACCCCATGCTCACCTCGGTGAAGGCAGGAGGGGCTGGGCACACCCCATGCTCACCTCGGTGAAGGCAGGAGGGGCTGGGCACACCCCATGCTCACCTCGGTGAAGGCAGGAGTTGCTGGGCACACCCCATGCTCACCTCGGTGAAGGCAGTGCTGGGCACACCCCATGCTCACCTCGGTGAAGGCAGTCTGGGGCCCGTCCCCCGCACGCACGTGGGCGCTGAGGAAGTCTGCGAAGGACGTGTGCTGCTGCTGCCTGAAGTAGGTGTGGGCCAGGCTGTGTGCCATGAAGACCCCCACGGAGCTGCAGAGGCGGATGACGGCGTCGGGCGTGGCGCAGTTGAGCAGGGCCAGGCGCGCCCGCTCGCACACGCGGGGCAGGANTAGGAAAACTGGAGCCAAAGATGATTTCTGGCTGCTGTCGGGCAGTGAAAAAAGCCTGCTGGAGGATCTGCAGCGCCGCATAGTTCTCGGTCAACACCAGCAGGTACCTGCAGTCCCCATCCTCAGCACTGCTGTAAATGTTCTGTCGGATCAGCTCTATCCTACTGATATCATGAGCACGTATCTCCCCTTTTTCCAGCAACTTGGAAGTGAATATTTCCAAGGCATTGACATCGTCTTTGCCACCAAAGTTACGAAGAACCACTGCGGCGATGTCCTGAGGCGTGGGCTCGCTTTTGGAGTTCTTAGCTAAGGCAAAAAACATCTTTATGAGGCTGTAGTAGTCACGCAGGCCAAAAAACTCCCTGTCTTGGGCCTTGCAAATGTTTTCATACGCGTCTGCAAAGTGGTGGAAATACTGCTCGACCTTCTGCAAGGCCCCTCGTGCCGAGCAGCAAATGCCCCTTGCACTCTCAATGAGCTCCTCTCTGCTGGGGTCCCCACGAGACACAAAGATGCCTCGGTTCATCTTAGCAGGGTCCAAAGCCCAGTTGGAAATCCCGATGAAGCCGACTTTTTTGTGAGGAAGAGGGACATCATCTATGCAGCCGTCCTCCAGAAGAGGATGCAAAGCCTTCAAGGGCATTTTGGGAGAGTCTTCTGCCAGCCCAATCTCATCCAAAACCACCACTGATACATATTCCTCCAAGTTCTTCCCTTCCTGGAATCGAGCACAGTGCTTGAAAGTGCCTATGATTCCCTCTGGGGTGGAGAGGGGGCTGCACTGAAAAGACACAAGATGGATCTGCTTCAGGTCCTTGAACAGATCAGAATGAGCTGCTTGGCCCTGCATAGCATCGGCCACAATGGTTTTTGCCAGGGATTTGGAGCTCCCAGGCTTCCCAACAAGAAAAAGAGGGATTTTCAGCTCAATGCAGATGACCATCATGAAGACATTTTCCTTCAAGGCCAAGTTCCTTGCTATGGTATCCCGGAGTGGCACCCCACTCAGGAATAAGTCCTGCATCAGGGAGATTTCTTCCAAAATCTTTTTCTGGGAGTCGTAAGGCTTTGGGAGGACCTGGCTGATGGCAGTCCTGTACGGCTCCTTCCTCTCCAGGGACGCGTGGTAGCAGACCCCAACCGCCAGCACCAAGGACCAGATGACCCTGTCTCTGTCACCACTGCCCTTGGGAGCTTTCCTCTCGGCCAGGTACTTCTCCAGCTCCCTCAGCAGCAGCTGGCTGTGCCCATAAAACCACTTGAACACCTCCATGCAGCGCTCCACGTCCCGCAGGCTGACGAAGCTGCACTCGTCGTCCCTCTGCCTCATGTACTGCTGGGAGGCAAAGAGCACCTCTGTGACCGTCCTCACGCTGTCCCTGGCCACGGGCAGCTGCTCCGCCACGCGCTGCACGATCTGCTGGATGTACATCTTCTCCGTGCAGCTGTTGAGCTGCCCGAAGTCCCACACCAGGGGGATCATGCTGGGCGGGAGCGCGTGCACGCGGTACACGAGCTGCCTCAGCGGGATGGAGCCCAGCTTCTCCCTGGTGGCGTCGGCTTTGACGCGGTAGCCCAGCCCGGCCAGCTCCAGGCGCTGGATCATCCTGTCCGTGTGCTTGCGGTAGGGGTTGCAGGCTGCGATGATCCGCAGGCCGGAGCCAGGGGCCAGCGGCGTCCCCTGCACCGTGCGGTCACACAGAACCTCCTTGATGCTGCTCACGGCCTCCGTCGTGTTGGCTTCGTCGAAAAAGAGGACAGTGTCCAACCCGTGCTGCTCCTTGTTGGATCTAGCCAGGGCTTCTGCTTCTCTGACCCTGGCGTAGATCATCTCTGCAGTGGTGCCTCCGTGAACCTTGACAAGCTTCATGTTCTCCACCTCCACGAGGCTTCTGCGTAACTGGCACAGGAACTTCACCAGCCTGGTTTTCCCACAGCCTGTTTCTCCCATGATGACGACCGGGATGTTGCAGCGGAATCGCATCTCGATGGCCAACATCTTCAGCACGTTGTCTGTGGTGAGCTCGTACGTCTCGTCAGGGTCGAACACCCAGGGGAGCCCCAGCACCATGCAGAGCCTCTCGAGCTTCTCCTGCCGGGGCAGCTGATCGAAGGGCACGTTGAAGGGAACCCTCTGCAGCAGCAAGCCCTGGTACAGCTGGGCAGTCATGATGCCCTGCTTGATGACCTTGCCGTTCAGAGGATTGATGGCATCGATGCAATTCCCCATCTGCTGGAAGTGGAAACCAAGGAATGTCATGGACACACGGTCCTCGTTGAAAAACAGGTAGGGATGAGGCTCTGACTCCCACTTCTTCCTGATGCGGAAAGGAAGCAGATCTTCCTCGGCGACGTTCTCCAGGTGGCAGGATTGTCTTCCTGAACTCTGGTCGGAAATGTTCAGGGAGGGCGTCGCAAAATCCCGCGCCATTAAAATCATGAAGCCAACCACGAAGCTCTTGAAGCCATTCAAAGTGTCCTGGACAAAGTCAGGGTTGCAAAAGACAGACGCCTCGCAGTCTCTCAGCTGAATGTTGAGGAACCAGGTGAAGTTACGGAGCTCTGCCCAGGAGGGATCCAGGACCCCGCAGTGCAGCAGGAAGAGCTGCAGACACTCTGCAGGGCTGCCTTCCACCGAGAGCGCCTCGTAACAGAACCTGTCCAGGTCACAGCCCTGGTCAAACCTCTTCAGGTACTGGAAGGGTCTCTGGAAAGCCTCGCTGTAGAATTCCTCCTTGTCCATTCCCACGTCTGAAACATCCCCAGAATGGCTCCCAAGTGTTTCCATTTCTAGCACCTCCTTGGGAGACTTGCATGTTATTTTAGGGAACACGTCCAAGAAGTGATACTTCTGGCTCGCCAGCATCTGGAGAAGAGAAAAAGGAAAGAAAAGGTCATCACAGAGCTGTAGCCTCAATCTTCATCAGCTTAGTTAATCTGTTCTTAACAGTGTCCTTGCCTAAACCCACAGGCCTGAGGAACAGGAACCAGCCTTCTTCCACTTAAAGTGCACCAATGAATCCTGTCTGCTCCCACATTTTCCTTCCAGGAACACGAGCCTGGAATCACCTCTGGCCCCTTCTCAGGGCTACTTCAAAGAAAACTAAACCCAGGAAACTGTTGGTACTTATGGCACTGACTTCTGCATTCTGTTCTTACAGCTGCATGTAAATATTCCCCTACTTTCAAATGTGCAGATTAACAAGAGGGAGATTAGATTTTGCATTTATGTTTCCCATAAATATTACACTGGGGGCAGTGAGGCTTGGACTAACAGGCCTTCAGAAATCACCAACCCAAGGAAACTGGACAGGCCTAATCTGCTGTCTGGTGTTAATGTCACCTTGTACCCCAGGGACACCACTTTGTTATGGGATACAGCACACCCCAATGAAACAGGGAACTCCTGTGCTGTGTTTACAGTTACAGTCCCTACAACTCCCCACAGCTATGTACAAACACGTGCAAAGTGACTGAGAAATTCCCAGAAAAGGAGCATTGCTGGTACATACAGGTCTGGCTGCTTTCTTTGGCACTGGGGCCACCTCCAGGATTTCAATGATGTACAGGTGACACTTCTGCCGCAGCCACATGTTGCCATTGTTATCTGTCAGGTACTGCAAAACCAACAGCTTGAAGAGAAACTCTGGAATTCCACGCTGCACCTGTCACAAGAAGAGACACCAAGGCCCTTCCTCTTTATTTACCCATCACAACTTGACAGAGTCACAGAACAGCTGAGGGTGGGAAGGCTCTCTGCTCAAAGGCAGAACAGGCTCTCCATTCAGTCAGGTTTTTAATGTCTCCAAGGTTGGAGACTCTACAGCTTCTCTGGGCAACTGTTTCAGAGTTCAATCACCTTGATGGTACTTGTGTTACACAACAATTAGAAAACACATGCTAGGGACAAAGCTAACTGAGAAACAAGAGCTTTAAAGGAAGCTCTGTAAGGGTCCACACAGGCCCTGTAGGACAAGGCAGCTGTGGGAGGGATGTACTCACTGAGGAGGTGATATCAAAATGGAATATCATGGGCTTGGTCTGGTGTTCTCTCTTCAGAAAAGGCAGAAGAGATTTCAGCACTTTATCTTCATCCACTTCTGGTTCAATCAGTCTGATGGTTTTCAGAAGTTCTGTGCAGTCAGGCTGCTCTTCTTGAAGTCTCTCATGCAGCCTCTTCACATACAGAGACTTCCCTGGTATAAAAAACACCACAAGAATTAAAGCCATCAATATCAGATGCATCACATGGAAACCATAACAGACAGAAGGAAATAAAATGTTTAAGTACCCCTGCCCTAAAATCTATGAAGCTTCCCAAAAGGCATTCCAGAATAAAGACTAAATCTGGTCTGAGCAGCTGGAGCCTGGAATCCAACACATTGCTCTTGTAATCCAGATGGTTTTCCCCTCCCACTGCCTGAGAGAAGCTTTACTCTTCATTAGGACTTGAATCTCTTCTATTTTGTGCTTGTTTCTAAAGCCCAACCAGGGGACAAGGTGACCCCCAGCTTTCACCTCATCGCACTGACCAATCTGAATTGATCTTTTTGACCAATATATTTAAGCTTGGACACAAACCCTGGCCAGGTGAACCCCTCTCTGCTTTTGAACTCTCAGCAGAGCCCACCGTGCACATGCCATCTTACCCATGCCAGCCCTTTTGGAGGACACAATCCCAACACACATGTGCTCCTTGAACACGGCCGCAGCCGAGCTGGAGGGCTCAGCCACTCGGAAGTGGTGCTGCAGGTACTGCTGGATCTCTGCCCGAGACCTCTGGGGAATCATGTGCACCTTGTAGTGGCTGAAGGCAGAGGGCAGGTAGCTGTTCTCCCGCTCACAGTTGCACAGGATGATGAGCCTGTAGGAGCTGTTGTAGCACTGCAGGCGTTGGAACAGCTCCTCTGCCCTGCAGCTGACGTCGTAGCTCAGCTCATCCGCGTACAGCATGGTGTAAATCTTGGCCCCTCCCTGGCAGGGAATGAGGCACCTGCGCAGGAACAGCCCCACCTGCTCTGCACTGGTCTGGGGCGTGCACAGCAGCACCTCGTCGAAGGTGGGGAGGGGCTGCTCGGGGCTGTGCATGTAAAGGGCCAGGGCAGAGCTGAGCACCTCGGAGCGAGGGCAGGTGATGAGGTTGGGCTGGCCCACACTGAGCAGGTCCTGAGGGAAGTCTCTCGTGACACATTCCCTGCCCCTGCTGGCCAGGTTCTTCAGCCACACGCCCAGCGTGTCGATGTCCAGGCAGCTGGGGAGGAAGGAGCCCATGTTGCTCATGTAGCACTCCCAGATGCGCTCCAGCCGGGCACTCAGCTCCTTCTCCCCATCCAGCAGCACTTGGAAGTCAGAAACAGCCTTCCCTGAGCTGGGAGGCTCCTGGCTCGGCAGGGCCCCGAGGACATCCTGCTCAGTGCAGTGGCAGTTGAGGAAGGAGAGCATCATGAGGGCAGCCTGGCTGGGGCTGCCCTGGCCCAGCTCCTGGCACAGGTACACCAGCTGCTCCGCGCTGTAGTAGTTCAGGTAGAAATGCTCGCATCGCTTTGTGTACATGAAGCTTTTCCAGCTCTCCAGGAAACTCTCCATGGTCTTGCAGAGGGCTGGGAGCACAGCTGCCATGTCCCCTTGCCCTTCCAGCACTGGGATGGGGCCCAGGGAGAAGTCTATAAGAACACAGGATTCTCTGTGGGGTGAACAATAGACCTGGGCGAGCCAGGAGCGGAAAAGCATGTTCCCAGCTGAGTAAAGGTCTATAAAGGCCTGGGCAAGTCTCTGGACATTGGAAAAGACCTGTGTGAGGACAGAGGAGAGAAAGAAATAAGCTGATTTACAAGTTTCAGCCATGAAACCACTGGAAGGACATTCAATGAAGAAAGTCTTTGGTCCCAAGGTGGGTCAGGCCTTGCAACAGCAACCACAGACTCTCTGTGACTTTTTAACAGCAGCATCCCCAGGAAACCAATAAGCAAATCCCAGCTTGCTACACAAGTACAGTGATGCTGCCAGCCAGGACAATCCCCAGTGCACCAGAGGTTTAGGCCACCAGTTCACTGTTCTGTCTCCAGCTCAGTTCCACCCTAACAAGGAACAAAGGCAGGAACACCCATATGCTGTGACCACCACCCCCAGCATTAAAAGCCTATACTCAAGGGAAAACCCAGCCCTGGCCCCATCACCAGTAACTTGGAAACCGACCTCAGAGAACCTCTCCACCTCCAGGCCTTGCTCTCCCTTGGCTGACATGAGCATCAGTTTGTTCTGCAGCTCACGGAGCTCTGCCAGTGAGTACTTCCAGGAGGCGCCGGCGTCCCCCGAGCTCCCCGGGAGGGTGAAGTGCAGGACACTGTCCAAGGAGACCTGCCAGGGCAGGAGCTGTCAGCGTGGGGCTCCCCCTCCCTGAGGCCAGGGGAGTGCTGGGGCAGCAGCCCCAGGCAGGAGGGGCTGGGTGACCTCACCTTCTGGCCATCAGCTGGTGCCCTCAGCACATAGACCCCTCTGCTGTTGATGGCAGCTGCCAGGGACAGTGAGGACAGCTCCACGGAGCCATGGCTCTCCTTCACTGTCTTCAGCCACTCCAGGTGCTGAGCAGAGGCACGCTGTGGGGAGAGGAGACAAGCACTGCCCTGACTGCTCTGAAATCTGGGATCTCCAGC
Organism: Sitta europaea; assembly: GCA_013400255.1. Classification (NCBI taxonomy): domain Eukaryota; kingdom Metazoa; phylum Chordata; class Aves; order Passeriformes; family Sittidae; genus Sitta; species Sitta europaea. Next base: position 80,179 of record VXBS01002814.1, on the reverse strand, counting down.
TTCCACCTGACCAGGACAAGCAGCTGGGGCTGCCACGAGGGCTCTGTGATGGGGAAGGAAGGAAGGAGTACTGGCTTCAACCATTCCTTCTGCCCAGCTCTTCCTTAACCATTCCATGGAGGCTGAACAGAGCCCACAGTGCTCCAACACCTGGAGCTGGCTACAGAACTGGCCCTGCTGCAACAGGGAAAGAGTTCCCAGGCATCCACCTCCCCTCTTTCACACCACTAAACTTGCATGAGCAAAGCTACACCACAGCACCCTGGAAAGTCACACAGAGCCCTGGAGAAACCTGTGCTGCAGTAAATTTTTGTACTGCAGAAACATCAGACGTTTTTCCTCCAGTAACAAGAGCTGCAGTCATTCCCCCACACAGGAGCCATTTGCCCAGTGCAGTCCAACTTCCAGCCACTGCTGGAAGGCAGAAATGCAGGAGGGTGCCGAGGCCCTGCTCCAGCAGGACTCACCAGTTTCTGGGGGAGGCTCTCATCGCTGTCCAGGGCTCGCCACAGCTTCTGCAGGCAGTGCATGAAGTGCTGGAAGCCCGAGTCGTGGCGCAGCTCGTAGAGCAGTGAGGAGTAGCCGTGCACGGTGCCGTGGAAGCAGGCCACCCTGTCCACGTCCAGGTCGTTCTCCCCCGCTGAGATGGATGCCAGGTCCACAAACACCTTCAGCTCGTTTATGTCTGCAACGAGGCAACACAGGAGAGAGCAACGAATGGGGCAGCCTGGACACCAGCCCTCAGCACCACCTTCTGCAGAAAGGCAGGCAGAATGCTTTGAACAGCACCTGCTGTGCAACTGCCCTCTCCCCATTTCCCAGGCCATCCATCCCTGGAGCCTGCAGGGCCCCAGATCCCCAGCAGGATGGGAGCAGTGCCTGGGAGGGTGTGCAGGGCAGACAGCTCAGCTGGCAGACACACAACTCCAAACTCTGAGACAAGGGCTCTGAAGTGAGCAGCAGCTGCTGAAGCCCTGCAGGCCCAGCCCAGCTCCCAGCAGGGTGATCACAGTGTGCTGCACCAGCCCACAGTGCATGGGCACATGTAAAGGGTGCTCACCAAAGCAGAGAGGTAACTATCAACACCACAGGCTGTAAAGGCACAAAGCAGATGGGTCAGGCATTCAGTGGTCCTTCTGCCCCCACACAAGCTGCCATCCCTTCTAGTACTCTCTGTCTAATTCCAGGACTAGACAGGAATTACACACACACCTTTCAGTGCTTCTCTGACCCAGCAGACAAACTCCTTCTGGTGGGCCAGCTCCCTCAGGCAGCCCCGGCGGGACACAGTGATCCCCTGCAGCAGCTTCTTGGCCTGCACCAGCTCAGGGCTGATGGAATCCAGCTTCTGGGTCTTGTAGGATTCAAGCTTTTCTGTCTGGAAAGCAAGTGGTGCAAACACACACTGAATCTGGAATTGGGAAATGCCACTGGTTCTGCAGCAGGGAAAGGAAAGCCCTCTGCAAAGCCACACCCCAACAGAGCAGTAGCATCACCTACTTTAAGGAATAAGGACACAAAAGCACATGGAACATCTGATTTTTATCTCAAAGAATTTTGGGACAAGGAATGGCTATTGACAGACTGGGATAGACTCGTGGGAAGGTTCAAATTTAGCCAACACCCTGACAGTACAGAGCCAGAGTCAGGGATACTTACTATATGCAACAAGTTTTCCAGGACACTGAAGTCTCCAGAGAGGCCTAAACTCTCCTTGACCTGGGCAATGATCTTGGCAGCATCAAAGGTTAAATGCATTTCATGGTACTGCTGGATCTGCTGGACTCGCTGGTCAACCCAGCCTCTGTCTTCTGCAGGCCTAAGGCCACAGATGGTGTTCAGCTCTGCTCTGAGATCTTCTGGGTGATTTGTGAATTCCTGGAAAATTCTATCAACTGCAGAAAGTGTGAGACTTCCTGACCTGAGATCATCATACAGCATTGCATAGCTGTCAAAGCAAGGGCGGATCATGCTGTTCAGAACATCATCGAGGTCCAACTCAGGAACCGTCTCCTCCTCATCCTCATCCTCCTCCTCTGAATAGCCACACTCATTCTCATACTCCTCTCCTGCCTTCTGGGCTGCTTCCTCCCAGAACTGCTGGAAGATCAGGCTGTCCTTAAAAGAGTGCATTTTGTGGACAAACTCTTTCAGCTCTGGGCTCAGGCTGTAGAATGTCTGCAGGGGTCTCCTTCCTATGACCACAACTTCACTCAGTCTTTTGGAGAGAAGATCTTCTGAGTGTTGAAATTCCACTTCACCTACACCCACTGTAAACCAGAGACAAGTCAGAGGGAGATCAGATGGTGCAGCCTGGCTCCAGCTCACTCCACCCCATCCCCCAGGCCACAAAATGCTACCAGGCAGGTGGACCCCTCCAAGTGTCATTTCCTGCACAAGCACTCACTTCATCCCCCCAGTGCTCTGGGTTTACTTCCCCCACCCCTGCTCACCCTCCCTTTGGGGTTTAGAATCAAACCTGTTCCCAAAGCCAAGTGATTTTCAAGGAAAATGTTGTTTTCTGGAGTTGCCACTTTCAGACTGCTCCCCCAGAACTGTACCTCTCACAGACTTCTGCACCTTCCTGCACATGCTCAGGAAGGTTCCTATTGCTTTTCTCTCTCTTCTGAGCAGTGTGACTTCTTCATGCCTCAACTCCAGCAGTTCTTTCAGGCTTCTCTGGAGTGCTTTCTTTTCCTCACTTGGCAGTTGCTGGTGCTCTGAAAGAAAGCTCACCTGTAGTCACAAAGCAGACACTTCCCAAGCCCTGCACCTCAACTCAGGATGGGAACTGCAGAGTGACAAACCCCACAGTGACAACACAAACTGGAGCTGGGAGCTCCCTGCCCAGGCCCAGGGACAGCACTCCAACATGAGCATTCCTAACACCTGCAGCCCCTCCCAGGAATTCCTAACACCTGCAGCCCCTCCCAGGCATTCCTGAGCCCTGCAGCCCCTCCCAGGAATTCCTAACAGCTGCAGCCCCTCCCAGGCATTCCTGAGCCCTGCAGCCCCTCCCAGGAATTCCTAACACCTGCAGCCCCTCCCAGGCATTCCTGAGCCCTGCAGCCCCTCCCAGGAATTCCTAACACCTGCAGCCCCTCCCAGGCATTCCTGAGCCCTGCAGCCCCTCCCAGGAATTCCTAACACCTGCAGCCCCTCCCAGGCATTCCTGAGCCCTGCAGCCCCTCCCAGGAATTCCTAACACCTGCAGCCCCTCCCAGGCATTCCTGAGCCCTGCAGCCCCTCCCAGGAATTCCTAACACCTGCAGCCCCTCCCAGGCATTCCTGAGCCCTGCAGCCCCTCCCAGGAATTCCTAACACCTGCAGCCCCTCCCAGGCATTCCTGAGCCCTGCAGCCCCTCCCAGGAATTCCTAACACCTGCAGCCCCTCCCAGGCATTCCTGAGCCCTGCAGCCCCTCCCAGGAATTCCTAACACCTGCAGCCCCTCCCAGGCATTCCTGAGCCCTGCAGCCCCTCCCAGGAATTCCTAACACCTGCAGCCCCTCCCAGGCATTCCTGAGCCCTGCAGCCCCTCCCAGGAATTCCTAACACCTGCAGCCCCTCCCAGGCATTCCTGAGCCCTGCAGCCCCTCCCAGGAATTCCTAACAGCTGCAGCCCCTCCCAGGCATTCCTGAGCCCGGCAGCCCCTCCCAGGAATTCCTAACAGCTGCAGCCCCTCCCAGGAATTCCTAACACCTGCAGCCCCTCCCAGGCATTCCTGAGCCCTGCAGCCCCTCTGAGCAGGCCAGCATCACTGCAGTGATGCTCTCAGCCAACCATGCTCCCTTTGAACTCATCTCTTACTTGTCTCCCAAATGCAGATGAACTGCTCCTTATGCTGGAAAACCTCTTCCAGGTGCTTCACAAGGATGTGGCCATTGTGGATGTCATCAGTGACACTGGTGAGCACAGAGTTTGCTGTGGCCATGACATCCTTTGCTTCATCTGTAAGCTTGTCCAGAAGGTTTCTGTTTGTTCCTGTTCCAGAAACAAAAAGCATGTCACGTTTCCCAAAAAACAGGCAGAATCAGGAACTTTTCCATGACATGACACAGAGTCCTCCCATTTCCTACTGAGACCCTACCCAAGAGCCTGTGGACTCACATCACCCTCCAACCCCTTATTTTTCTGAAAAAAACCCAGGATCTCAGGACAGCAATTTGGAAACTTCCCATGGAGAGCCCAGACCCAATCCCTGTGGGGCAAACAAAAGCCATTTGGATCTGTCCACTTGGCCAACTCTTTGGCATTTTTGTGGGAACTTTTCAGAGAAAGAAGCTATGATCCACAAACCCTGAGGAAGCTGCAGAGGATTAGCACAAGGGGAATAGTGTCTCCCTCATCCTTGGCCTTCCCTCTCCAAACCCAAGCTGAAAACTTCAGGCTTTGAGATAGGGACTAAAAGAAGAGCAGGACAGTTTCCCCCCTGCTGCTGCTCTGTGCAGGGGCAGCAGTGAGGCAGAGAAAAGCCTCTCAGGGCTTCCTAAAGCCCAGCTGCAGACCTACCATTAAAGCTGAAGATATGTTTGATGTCAGGCCATGTGAGCAGGTGGTTCAGAATCTTATCAAAATCCCCCTCAGACTGCCCAGCCCCGACTGGCCACGACTTCACCATGACAGCAGACACGAGCTGGCTGAACTGGCCCATGTTGTAGGCAGAGATCTTCTCCAGAAGATTGCTCTGCATCTGCCAGGGCACACAGAGAGGGCAGGGGTGTGTCAGACTTTGGGGTCCCACCGTGTCTGGGTCTCAGAACTGGCACTGACACCAAGGAGTCACCCCAGTGCTGAGATTTATTCCAAACCAGCCCTGTGACACACTACAAAGATTCCTCACAGACCCCATCTCCTGATTTCTTGCTGATATTTTTTGCTGTTGGTTTTACAAACAATCCACAGCAAGTCAAGCAACACCCACCTCCCCTTCCACCACAAGGCACATCCCTAAGTAACAGAATTGCTGTGAAATCCCACTTTTCTGTCTCCTCCCTTCCCCACCTTTCCCCTCCCCTCGCAGGGCAAACCCAAGACCTGGCAAGCTGCAGTCACAGCCTCTGTGGCACAGTTCTGGAAGCACCAGTTGATGGAGGAGTCCATCTGTATGATTTGGTAGTGCTGACAGCAGTACACCAAGATTTGATTCACTGGAGGCTCCTAAAGGGCAAAAGGGAGATCTCTGATCAACTCAAAGTGTTCCTCCTGACAGCATGAAGCACTGCTGATATCAAGACAATAAAAGGAACCTGAGCATCAGCCCATTTCTGAGGGCCTGCAAGAGAGATCAAACAAATAACTGCTTGGAAAATATTTAATGGTTTCCATCTAAGGTGTGTGATTACCTAATATCCACCTCTCCCAGCCAAGATCACAGCAGAAAATATTTGTTTCCTGATTCCACTGTAAAAATCAATGGATTAAAGAAATGTGTAACTGCTGTAGAAGGGAGATGAGGAGATAGACAGGGTCATTTTGGAAGGGACTTACACAGGTGGGTGTGCATTTGGCAGCCTGAACAGCACCATTTCTGCACAAGGAATGAAAAGAGAAGCACCAGCTTGGCCTCTCTGAGCCCTTGGGCATTTATTCTGCACCCACTGGTTCTTAAAACTACAGAGGTGACAACAGCTCAGAATGTGGCTTTCCTCTGAAGCACAGGAGCTGCAGCCAGGCCACTGGCACCAAGATGACAGCATGGACACTGGCATGGCCAACTGCTGAGCCTCCAGAACCTGGTTTGTAACAGCAATGGCCAAAGGCACCGTGCTTCCTCCTGCTCCAAGCACTGCACAAGTCCCTCCACCCGCTCTGGAGCACCAGCCAAAACCACCTGGAGTCTCCCCCACCTGCTGGATTCTTTTCTTCAGATCTGCAAGTAAAGTGTTCCTCCAGGTCTGGGTGAACTGCTCATCTGGAAAGCTGATATTCACAAACTTATTCCAGGCCTGCAGGGAACAAGCAAACAAACCCAAACCACTGAGTGCTGAGATTTAATAGAGAAGGAAATTAAAAGAACAATGTAGAAGAGATGCCCCACACGCCTCAGACTGTCTGCAGTCCTTCCAGAAGTTCCCATCCTGAGGAAAAGGAACATTCCCAGAGCTGCAAAATGCAGCTTTTAAGCCCAGTGTGTAAACGTCTCAGCTGCTGAAGGAGATTTTGGATGAGCCACTTCCATCCAGCCTGCTGCTGGAAAGTGCCCAGGGAGGGCAGGGAGCAGCAGCTCAGACTGGCAGGATGCTCTGAGCTTTGCCTGCTGCAAGGCCTGAGGGCAACCAGTGAGACACACTGGGAGCAAGACCACCACCAGTCAGAGGGGCAGCTCTCACCCAGCAATGCCTCTAGGCAGAGCCAAGGAAGGGCAGAACTGAGGTGAGCTGAGCAGCACCAATCCCAGCCCTTTGCTTCTCAGCCCAGTAGTGCTCCAAACACTGCCCATGCCCATCCCATTCCTACCCAACCACAGAGCCCAGCAGAGAGCCAGCAGACCCTGGCTAAGCTTCATCAACCCCCTTTTTATTGCCATTCTCAGAAGAGGACAAACCCGAAGTTCGGTGGCGAAAGAGAAGATCACGTGGTCCAGGTACTCCTTCAGTAACTTCTGCTTTAAAACATTTCTGAACCAGGTTCTAGCAACCCTCAGGGCTCCACTGAGCAACTCTGCCACTGGAACTTCCTGCCCAGCACCCCCTGGAACCTGCCCCACACAGAGGGGAAGACAAAAAAATAAACACAGTTCAAGCAGGAGAGCAACAGACAACGGATTTAAACCAGAATTTCTAGAGAGAAGGCCAAATGCATCCAGAACACACAAAAGCTCAGCAACAGACCCAGCCCTGCTTGAATAAAGAGCAGGGAGAGGGGAAAGTGCAGTGCTTACAGGCAGGTTGTGCTTAAGCTTGTTCCAGGAAGTAAAGACAATAAATGCTTAAGGGGAAACAAAACCTTAAAACAAGCTTATCACAGCAAACCTGAGCACCTGGCCTTATTTTCCATAAGAACCAAACTCCTTAGGTGATTCCACAACTCTCTGAAAGTTTCTTAGAGTGTGAAGCTCTTCAGAGTGAGACTGGATCTGATCTAAACCCAGCCTGTGGTACCACACTTGTGTGTTTCTGGGTTCCTTTCCTGTATCAAGTCAAGAGTTCCTTGGTACTCACTGCTGGGGGCTGAAGCTGGGCAACCTTGGCAATGAGGGTGGCAGCAGTGGCAGGGATCAGGAACCAGTTCACGCTCTTGGCAGCCTTGCAGAGCCTCTCGTGCAGCCTGAGGCAGCAGGACAAGCAGCACTGCCAGGAACGAGCTCCCAGAGCTCTGCAGGGCAGCAACACAGAGGGAAAATTAATTTTCTGCTGCGAGGAAAAACAAAAAATTAAAGTAAAACCCCCACCAAATTCAACACGGTGTGGGCAGCTGCCTCCCTGAGAAGGATTAAAAAAAATGGGCTAGAACTCCAGGATTCTTTTCTTTACAGAGATTTCAAGGCACACAGGCACAAGCCCAGCCCTGGTGCAGAGGCAGACAATGCTCTCACAAAGGTGCACTGCACTCACCTGGCTGGGGGCTCATCCAAGGCACACAGCACTGTGTTTAGAAGCTTCTCTACCACCTGAGAATGGAAAGACAAAAATATGAAACTGGAAAAAATTTTACAGACTGATTTGTGATTAGCTGAGGGAGAGGGAACTCACTATCCTTTCACATATTCTCCAACGTTTTTATAAATACACTGTTAAATATCAGAACTTATTTACTGGCTGTCAGAGCCAATACCTGGGCAGTTTTTATATGCACAGACCCAACCTGTACTTTGTACAATTTGGGGTTTCCAAATCTATTATTAGTTGCAAGGTCCTACTGTCCTCACACCAATACAGTTTTCACAAGAGCAGGAAAATCTCCCAAACCAGCAGCCCCTTGCCCAGCCCTCCTGTGTGGAAAAACAGTTTCAGGTACATGTCTGAGGAGGTCAGGAGTAAAACCTTTGCCACCACTAACCAAGAGCAAACCCAGCTAAGAACACTCTCCCCTCTCACCAATGCCAACACTTTTTGCTGCAGATACACCCTGAGCAGCCTCTGACTTCAGAGCAAGTGGTTTTGCTTTTAGCTAGGTTTGGAGCTCTTTGTGACCTGCTGCCAGCCCCAGCCCCTCAGTGGTGGCCAGTTCTGCCACAAGACACCCAGGAGCCCACTTTGAGCCCTCAGCCCAGAGCTGGGTAAAGCTGCCCAGAGACAAACCTCAGAGGCACCCCACAAGAGGTTAACGTTCTCCAGTCTGTACAAAACACCTTGCAGAGTCACCAACAGGTCACTGGAGAAGTCTGCTATGAACCCAGCCAGGCTCCCCAGGGGCAGCACACAGAGCCAGGACCTGACCAGAGTCACATCAAACTCCATCAAGTACTTCTTCTCCCTCATTCGTTCCAGCAGGCTCTCTCTGGAGGGGAGACAAACCAAAACCTTCAGCATTCCAAGGGACTAAAGGCTGTGAGCTTGTGCAGCCCACAGAGGAGCCCCCTCCTCATTCCTATGCTTCTGTCACTGCAGCTGAGGGTCAGGGGAGTCCCCAGGGCCCAGGGGTGGCAGGGCAGAGCTGAACCACTGAGCACAAGCACTCAAGGAACATAAACTCCAGGTCTTGCTCAGCCTGTACACAACACGAGCAGCTTTAGCTCCCTCCTGCTCCCTGGCTGGCAGGGCCAGGTTTTGTTTGAGGGGCCACACCAGCTGGGCTCACTCAGTGACCTCTGAGCCACCAGTGTGGCTGTGCCCCAGCACCCCAAACACCCTCCCTCAGCATGCAACATTTCACTCTTTAAACACAAGGGAGGGAAAAACAAAAACAACAACAACAACAACAAAAAAACCCCAAACCAACCAACCAACCAAAAAAAAACCAAGGAAAAACCACACAAAAAAGAGATGAAGTACAGTGATACAGTGATGACCCCCAGCTGCAGCTCTGGAAAACTCACACATCTCGCTTCCTCCTGGTTTCAGCAAACGAGAGCCCTTCCAGCCCTGCCCAGACATCCTCCTCCAGCAGCTCGTGCTCCTGCTGCTGGGGAGCAGCAAAGGAATGCAGAAGGGGAAGGACCCACACCCACTGGTCTACCTCAAGTTCAATGCACCTCTGGCACAAGTTTGTCAGGTCGACCTTCAAGCTAAATAAAAAAGAAAACCAAAACAAACACACTGAGTGAGGGAACAGCTTTATCCAGGCCTTGAGAATGCCCTGGGGGTGTGGGAGGCTACATCTCAATCTCCCTGTGTACCTTCAATTAACCTATGGTTATTGTTTGAGCTCCATCTACTCTTCATTGCAGTGTTCCTGTCCAGGTTTAAGGCCTAGAGCTGCAATGTTACTGAATCTCTCTGCACAGACCCTGCTGCTGGAGCACTGGGAAGATCCAATCCTTGATCTACAGTCTCCCCATGAGCCTCCCAGCCCTGTGACACCCACAGGGTGTGACAGCAGGACTCCAGAGAGAAATGCAATGGCTGCACCTGTGTGAGGGAAGAACCCCAAATCCAGTGCCAGGGAAGCAGCCAGATTACAACCTGGTAAACTGGCACTCCAGGGAAAACCAACCAAAAAGTGTGGAATGATACACTGCAACCTTGCCTGGATGTTAGCCCTGCTTCAAGCAGGAGGCAGGAACTGAGACCTCCAAAGACACCTCAATGTAACTTCTTCTCTGGTTCTCTGGCAGTAGAGAGCTGGATTCCTGCTGTTTTATCAGAGGGTGCTACACCTGAGCAACACCAGCCTGGCCAGTTAGAAGGCACATGGAGCACTTACTTGGTAATTCCTGCAAAAGCCTGTTTGAGGTGATGAATCTCTCTCAGCACATCTTGGTGTGACACCTGTTCCAAGCACAAGAGGCTGCACAGCTCAGCCAGGTCACCTTTGAGTGCTGGGAGTGAACGATCCTCAACCACCACGAGGATGGTGAGCCCCAGGGCCAGCTTGCTCTGGATGACCCTGTCCTCTGGAGCTGCTTCTGGGGCAAGGAAAGGCAGAGCTATTTTCCTCATGTGTTTTAGCAGCAAATCATTCACCTGGGACAAAGAAGGGAAGGAACAAACCAAGCACAGCATTAGTCTTTCTCTTCTGAAGCCATTTTCTTCTGCCAGTTCCAGTGAGGCCATGGGACAGGGACATGGACAACCAAAAAAAGCCAACGTGGCATTTCTGCCACATCTCCTAATTATGTCAATTAAGAAATTTTTGATTCCAGAAGCCCTGCTGTCATCACTGCTCAGAACAGGATCAGGAGCTTCTCCCAAAAAGCAGGCAGGTCTGGAGCAAGAGATGAGTGCAGAGAAGCTGTTAGTGACAGAACTGGCAGCAAAATTTAATGGCAAGGCTTAGGAAATTAATATGCAGACACAAAACCCACTCAAGCACGAAGTCACCACATCACAGCTGTGCTGCTGACCCACATGGGGTCTCAGGACCACACTGAGGGGCACAGGTTGACTGAAGCCCCCAAGGCAGTCAGTGGCAGTCACCCCAGAAGGACCCCCACTGCTTCTGTACCTGAACTTTGACTGGAAAAGCAAAATTAACCCAGCAAGCTCAACAGCAAAATTGAAGTTTGGGTGCAATAATGGAATGTTTTCTGTCTCTGTGCAAGAGGAGGGATTACCTGCTCTGTGCTGAACTCTAACTCCACCCATGGCCTTGCCTTGCCATCAAACACCCGCTGGGCTACTGCCACGTAATGGAACTGCCTCAGCTGGTAGAAGAAGTTCCTCAGGTTGTCAGGGCTCCAGGTTCCAAGGATGCTGAAGATACTTTCTATCATAACACTGGCAGCTATTTTCTTCCCTTCCACCACTTCCTTGTTTTTATCACCAGTAAGTGTCTGCCAAAAGTTTTTGATCCTGGAAGGCTTTGCACACACGATGTCATCGTACTGGTGCCACTCTGGAACAGCAGCAAAGGGAGGACACAGGAAAACAACCACTGCAGTCAGGTGCCTTCTCTCTTCCAGCTGCCACAGCAATCCCCCCAGCAGCCCACTGAGCTCCCAGCTCCAGACAGGGCTGTCTGGCAGGAATGCTGAGCCATAGGACAGCAGGGATCACCCCAAGGTGCAGGTCCAGCCAGCAGAGCTCACCTCCATTGTTGAGCAGGTCCTTTCTTATCAATAAGCAGCGATTCACGTGATCACCGTATTCTGGTTTCTTGTAAATGAACTCATACTCCCCCTTCCCACTGGTCACCCAGTACTTGTAAGGAATGCATTTCTCCAGGATTTCTTTGCTGAGAGTTACAGTACCCTCAATGAGGTATCCATGATCTTCCAGGTGCCTTGGAAACACAAACACAGCAAAGGCAGGCAAAGGACACGTCAGCTGATCTACAGCATCGCTCCACTTTAATAGGAATGATAACTGTTCATTCCCAAGAACATTCTAGAACTGTTTACTCCTCTGTGAAACCCTTTGGCACACCTTGCACAGAGGCTGAGCCCCCAAGGGACCCCGTTCTCAGGGCAGGGAACACTCACCGGGTGCAGTTCAGCTCACAGATGTTGTCCTTCCAGCTGACGTAGGAAGGGATGTCCTGACCCCTGATGAACACTTTATGGGTATCAGGGTTGAGCTTGAAGTCTTTGGACAATATTGCATGGAAATAGACTGTGACACCCCCACTGCGGCTCGCAGAACTGCAGGGAAGGATTGGAAGGGAAAAAGAAAGGATTCTGTTGGGATTTTCTAACTGCACAAATCACTGTAGACCTCAAATCAGACTTGAGCCACCAGCCAAGGGGCTGCAAGACCATAAACTGTCAGCAGTTCACTCAGACTGATGTTTGAGCAGGCCTAGTGCAAAGCCCAGCTCAAAAAGGAAAATTTGGCTCCTAAAGACCACAGGAGATGCTCTGGCCCAGCAGAGTCACCTGCAATGGCTACACTTTCAACCCCCTCCAGCTCATCACACATTCAGCAAAACATCAAAAGAGATTTTCACACTGTTCACTTTAAGTGTTGTGTGGGTGAAGCACATGTTGCTCACAAGAGCAAGAAGTAAGAGAATAATCTCTTTTTTATCCATCAGATGCTCAAGCAGATTCAACACATCACCCAGGACATCACCTGTGCTGCAGCTCCAATTCAACACTGGTTCTGTCGTGCACAACTACTTCACCTCAGTTTCAAGACAATTCCATCTCCATATGTCCAAGGGATGTACTGCCCCAACCCCAGCACCTCAGCCTGGAGTCCTGAGCCCTCCTCACAGCAACTCCTGTTTGTTAGGAATGCTGGGGAGCAGCAGGGCTGTTCTCACCTTTCCTTACTCTTTTCCACAGGTCTCTGGTTCATTTGCTCCTTTTTGCTCTTGGGGCTCTCTGCTGCAGCCACAGCACCCTCCTTTCTGGCAGCCTCAGCTCCCTGGCTCGGACTTGTCTTCTCATTCACATTAGGTGTTTTCTCACTTGGGGTCTGGTTTTTCTCTTTGGTGTTTGCATTCTGCAACAGGGAGACAAACAATGGCCAGTGAAACAGGAGACCCTGGAAGCACATCTCCTCCTGGTGCTCCAGCAGCTTCATCCTCCTGAAAACCCTGGTCCCTTGCTGAGGGAAGGAAAACAGCACATGATGGAAGAGGAGCCCAACCCAAACACACAGCCAAGCAGTCAGGTCAGTGAGCCCCAGGTCCCAGAGGATGGGGTATAAAGAAAGTGAAAGAGAACCCACAGCAACTTCCAGCTTACCAGGCCTGTGTATGAACAGAGCATAGGCACCTGTGAAGCACAAATCCCCCCATGCAAGGGGATCCCAGAGCTCTCCAGAGAGCACAGCTGGCTGGAGAAGGGACACCTCCCAGTCCTGGGGGCAACTGAGCAACCCCTCAGTGAGAGCTGGGCTAGAACTGACACCCAGGAGAGCAGAACTCAAAGAAGAGCCTCCCCAGTTCAACCCAGTGCACCTGGGCTGGTGCTCCTCAGCCTCACTGCTGGCATGGGCAGATCACACTGGCAAAGGGAAGCTGTGCCCACTGGAACACTCACCAGAGTTCACTCACACTCACCTTGACAGTGGAACTGCTCCCTTTCTTGGGCTCCTTCCCAGCCTGTGGGCTCTGGGCCCCAGGGGAGCTCTTGGTCTCAGGTTTGCTTTGGGGGGCTCCCTTGGCAGGAGGCAGCCCAGAGGGACTCGCTCTCTGCCCTGCTGGCAGCAGCCCCTTGCTGCTGGCCTGGGACTCTGCTGTGGCTGCTGGCAGCTGCCCAGGGGCACGACTGTCCTCTCGTTCCACATCACCCTTGGCTCTTCCTCTGCACTCCAGGCTTGTTCCATGCCCCACCTTGTCCCCCGGGGCAGCCCCACTGGCTGTGCTGCTCTGCCCTGCAGGGCTCAGCCCCTCTGCTCCTGGGCTGCCAGCTTCCTTCCCCAGGTGTGCCAAATGCCTGTCGCCTTCGGGTGCATCTCCACTGGCATCAGTAAGTCCATCAGCACCTGGGTTTGCTCCCTCACCACCGGGGGGTTGGATTTCTTGAGGAACAACACATGTGTCAGGCAACTCTGTGCTTAGAGCTGGTGCTGTGCTCTGAGGAGGCAGAGAGTCCTGTTCTCCAGAGATGGATGTCTGTTTCTTTGTTTTACTCTTCTTCCTTTTCTATTAAAAAAAAAAAGAAAAACAAACACCACAATGTCTGTTTATTCATTGCCAAAGGGAAACACCCTGTCACCTCCTCCATTGCAGCAAGTACCAACATCTTCCTGCTACAGGGGCTAACAGAACGATCAGGAAGAGGAGGGACAAGAACAGCCAGTGAAACACAAGTAACTCTGAAGAACTGTGCAGCTTCAATATTCACCACTTGCTCAGCAGGAGCACAGAGCAGTGCTGCAGTGTCTAGGCTGACTTGTGTAATTTGTGGTTTCCCCCAGCTCTGCACGCACAACACAGCGTCAGCAAACCCAGCGAGCTTCTCCTGCAGGAAGCCAGGCTGCAGCTCCCCAGCGTGGCCAAAGGGATGTGGGGGATGCAGCACGGCCTCCTCACTTCACACAAGACAGCAACAAGTCACAGCTGCTGCCCAGCACGCAGCAGGACCCTCACCTTCCGCAGTGGAGAAGCCAGCTCAGCAGAGTCGCCGGCCCCGCGCTGCGCCGAGGGCACTGTGCTGTCCTCTGGAGCTGTGCCATCCTCCAGCAGCGAGGAGCCTTCCTCCTCCTCCCATGTCTCAGCAGAGGAGGGAGATCCACCTGTGGTGTCCAGGGAGGTGTCTGAGGGGCTGTGCAGAGCTCTTGCTCTGTCCATCAGGAACTCACTCTCTGTCTCCTTTGTTTCAGTGGTGGGAGAAGACCCGGCAGCACCTTCTCCCTTCACCTCTGCTCCTGCGTCAGGGACTGAAGGCACCTCTCTTCTCTCTGCAGTGGAGGGAAATGAGTCATTAAATGGGAAACTCGGCCCCCACCTGGGTGGTAGGATGGTTTGGGTTGGAAGGGACATTAAAGCTCATCTCGTTCCACCCCTACCACAGACAGGGGCACCTTCCACTGGATCAAGCCCCTGGAAGGGAGAGAGAATCAGAAAAAAAGAGCAGAACTTGTGGGTGTAGATGAAGACAGTTTGATAGCACAGAAAAGAAAAGGAAAATTATAATAATGATAAAGGAATAGCCAAAGCAAGTGGTGCACAGGGGGTTGCTCACCACCCACGGAGCAAGGCCCAGCCAGCCCCCCAGCAGTGGCCATCACCCCTCAGCCACATCCCCCCGGTGTCTCCTTCAGCACCATGCCCTGTGCTCTGCAACACCCCTCTGGCCACTGGGGCAGCTCTCCTGGCTCTGCCCCCTGCCAGCTCCTCGCTGCCCACGCAGCCGGGGAGGCTGAGAAGTCCTTGGCTCAGTGTAAGCACTGCTCAGCAGCAGCTGAGCCATCAGGCTCTTATCAACAGGAGCCTCATCCTGAATCCCAACACAGCTCTGGAGCAGCTCCTGGGAACAGCAAACTCTGTCCCAGCCAGAGTCAGGACATGAACACACAGGAGCTGTTTGTTATCCCCTGTTCAGCTCCCACCAGCCATGCCACCACTCTCCCTGGACAGCCTGCTGCCCTCCCCAGGGCCCTGCCAGCTGCAGGAGAATTAAGCAACCACAGCACCGAGGTGCAGCTCCATCCCTGGCCCTCCAGGCAGCAGCAGCTGCCTGTGCCTGGAGCCCAGGATGAGCAGTGATGGGACAGTCCCAGCTGGCACAGCCTGCTGGGGTGGCACGGTGACCGCTCCCATCAGCGAGGTCTTTCCAGGAAGGCAAATGCCCTTTTACCTTATCCACTCCTTCAAACACCTGTGCAAGGGCAGCTGCGGGCCCAGCCAGACAGCAGAGCAGATCTCTGCCTTCTGCAGGGTTTCACAGGCTCCTGCATGCTGCCTCCTCCCCAATTCTAAGAACAAAAGTTTTGAACCTCAGCTACTTTGGATGTTCTTCCTACAGCATTTCCAAGCTGGAGATCCCAGGTTTGTTACCCTGCCATGCTGGAATGCAGAGGGATTTGCTAAGAACTGCCCCTGGCAGGACTGCAGCAGCTTGATTCTGAATTAGTGTGTTTTTCTAGGATCCCACTTCTCTCTGTCAGCAAACCAAAAGCCGTTCTGGTAGCCCAGTTAATTCAGTCTTAAACAAGTAAAGGATTAGGAAATATTTCCCCCAGCATAACTGTGTTGTGTACTTGACTCTGCCTTTGTTCAGCAAGGCAGAATTAGTGTGTTGTCTAACAGAATTCAGGGGCGAGCTCTAAAGCTAACAACAAGCTGCAAATCGGAAATTCTGTGTCAAGAAGGCCTCAGCCAGTCTTTTAACATAAAAAGCAGCACTACTTCATTGGCAAAACAGAAATTAGTTCAACACTGGAGACCCGAGCTTGGAGACTGTGTGTAGGATGTGTCACCAACTGAATCACTTCTCTGTCTCCCAACTGTCACTGCGAAGTGAAGAAAACTCTCTCTGGTGCCAGAGGAGGTTGAGATGAGAGACTGGGAAGGGAGTTTGGGATGAGAGCAGTGTGGAATGATCTGGGCAGAGCAGAGCCCGGAGCCACACGGGCAGCAGAGGCGACGCAGGCAGGCTGTGGTCAGAGTGCGGCCCCAGCCCCGGAGCAGCTGCAGCAGCCGGCAGGCAGGGCCGGGCACCGGCACCGGGTCACGGCCT
>VXBS01002814.1:34966-45411 GCA_013400255.1 Sitta europaea | reverse complement strand
CTCCGCCGCCCGCAGCCGCCCCGGGTCTCGGGCAGGAGCGCGGCCGAGCCGCCGCCGCCGGGAAATCGGGGCAGGGAGGCGGAGCCCGGGAGCTGCTGGGGCAGCGAAAGTGAAACGTAAACAGAAACATCACGAAAGAATTACAATGGTACGCCTGAAATAAACATTGTACCCGACAAAGTAAATATCACACCCTGCACCTGCTTTTTTTTTTTTCCCCATATTTATTTATTTATTTATTTACAAAGTCTGGAGCCTGTGGGAGAATATAAAAGATACTACACGTATTTTCTATGTTTCCATCAGGCTTTCTTCGACCTGAGCTTGGATCCCAAGCAGTGACTGAGCCACTGCAGAGCCCTTCGGTGCTGGGGCTGCTCCTCCTGGATGTGCTGCACGATGGTGTTAATGGTCTGCAGCCGACCCTGCAGCTTCTCCTGCTGCTTCGTGCAGGCCTCTTCAGTGTGGCACAGGGCCTTGTACCTCCCTTCCTTCAGTGCCTGCAGCTGCTTCTGGTGTGCCTGGTGGGCCACAAGCTCCAAGAGGTTCTGAGAAAAGCAAAAAGAGCAGGGGCTCGTGTCAGGTGCTGTGACCACCACGTGTGACAAGGGAAGGACACTGCTGTGAATTCCCCACCACAACAGCCAAACAGCACCCCCAGCCCGGGTGTTGGAGGGGTACAGGCGTCACACAACTCTACAAATCAGAGACATTCCCACACAGGTAAGGCAGCCCTTGCCAGGACAGGGTTTCAGTGTCAAGTTGGCTCTTGCTGAGCCCCCAGAACATGCTCAGTTGATGTGCTGCTGTACCACCACACCGAGCACACCCAGTTCAGGATGGTGCTGAGACAGAGCTGGCAGCAGAGGAAGCAGCAGGCCCTGTCTGCCTCACATGCTGAAGGACTGGATGTGCTCACCCATCTCTTCTCATTCTGAAGCCATTCCATGTCCAGGCTGAGGCTGTCAGTCTCACCCTGCAGCTGGCACAATTCCTGCTTCTTTTCTGAAAAGGTGGCACTGAGGGACTCTTGGATCTCCTCCAGCTCCTGCCTGGTTTGGTTGCATTCATAAATGTTCTAGTAAATGGAAGAGAAGGAAATGGCAGGTTTCAGTTCTCTGGTTCAGCTGCATTCCTGACCATCCTCCCAGGACTCGTTGTTGGGGGATTTTCAATGAATGACTTTCAAAGCCTGCCCTGTGCCAGTGCAGGGTGTGTGCATGGACACTGCTGTGCCCACTGCTGCTCCCCACGAGGCCAGCCCAGCTGTGTGAGCTCCTGCAGCCCCACTTCCCTTGCTCACCTCCTGGGTCTCCTTGAGCTGCTTCTGCAGCTCCTGTTTCCTGCTTTGGAAGTTGTTCTTGGTGCTGTGTTTCTTATCCAGTTTGCTCTGAGCCTCTGCCCAGCTCGTTATCGTCTCCCTGTGAGAAACACACGCCTCCATCGCCCGGATCAACATCTCCTGCTGCTTCTGCAGCTGCCCATAGCGCACCTGCCGTGTGCCAAGACACAAACCAGCCTCAAAACACCAAATGTTTACCAACAGCACCAAGGGAAGCTGTCTGGGTGGCACATCCCTCCAGCATAAAGCAGATACGTGTCACATGAGTTCCTGCAAGCCAGATTTGGTTCAAGTCCAACCCTGGTTTGCTGTGTGTGGCTCTGGAAGGCAGAGGCCTGGATTATCAACTTGTCTACACCAATATTCAAAATGTTAGTCTGAACCTCATTAGCAAGAGCAGAAGCAGAAAAGCAGAAGCATCCTGAGAATGAAGGGGATGAGTTGCTCTGCCAGGAGAGGGAACACTTCCCTAAACCAGTGATTAAAGTGATGCAATATTTAGTAATCAACACTGTGTACAAATCAGGGCCACAGAATCAGGTGGCAGACATGCTGCAATTTAAATAGATTTCTTGGGAGTATCCAGATTCTGCTGAGGCTGGCATGGGGAATGCAGGATGTGTGGGCTGGATGTGCTCAGTCCAGTCAGGCTGTGGGGGGTTTAGAGTCCCACCCCAGCCCTGAAGATGCCACTTCTGCAGCCTGTTTCTCATCTCCTGCCTCCTGTTTCAGCCACTCGAAGGCTGAGTACAATGGGGGGCTCCCCCCCTCAGCCCCCTTTCCCAGTGCCCTACTTGCATCCTCCGAATCTCTGTTTTCATCTCATGGATTTCTCCTTCTCCTATCAGAGCATCTGTTGCTTCCCGCATCTCTTTGGCCAGCTGGAACTTTTTCTCCCACAGCAAGATCTGATGCCTTCAGAGAAGAAAGAGGAAGGAAAGAGAAAGTTAAACCTCCAATTACCTGCCCAGTGCAGCACACTCACTGCCAGTCACTGGCAGAGTCTTCCCATATGGATCTTGGCAATGTCCAGCTCACACGTGCTGGAAGTGTTAAAGCAAGCATCCTCCCAGCTCCTGCTGGTCCCAGCGACTGCTGAAGCACCTCTCAGTTTCTGTGCTTCAAACATTCACCCCCTTCTCCAGGAAGGCTAGAAGCACATTTGCTGGGGCCAGGTTTGGTGACTGCAGGAGAATGGACACAGCCACACAGGACTGTGGCACTCTGGTACCTACTCTGCTTCCACCAGGCTGTTCAGGAGCCTTTCCTTCTCCTCAGTCAGTTGGCTGTGCCTCTCCTGCAGCTCCATGGATTCTTTTTCTGCCGCCTAGATTTGGGAAGAACAAAACAACACAGAGATGTCAGGCTGAGAAGGTTTTCCAGGATCACTGTTTGCCTCTGACCTGCACGGGAGGCTGAGACCTGGGCATGAGGAGCCAGGTGCCCCAGTACCTTGAGAGACTGCACAAACTCGCTCTCTGTGACAACTCGGCCGTTCTGCAGAGCCTCAACACTGCTCTTGTTCTTGCTGATCAGCATGTTCAGCTTTATCAGGTCATTTGACATGTTCTTCATGTGCCGCTCCACGTCCTTCTGTTCTTTCATTTCCTGCTGAATTTCATCTGTGGGTGAACAGAAAAGCTTTAGAGTTCCCCTGAGCACTGGGTTGAACACAGACAAGGTGTGACAAAAGACTATCAGAGCTGGCAACACCTCAGGCAGAGCCACAAGTGTCCCATGAGTCCAAAATGATTTTCCATAAGCTCAGAAACAAAAAAAAAAGGTTTTGAAGGAGACTCCTGTGGAAAAAAAGCTGGGTTTGGCCAAGGAAAGTGCAGCCATTGCTGGGGACATTTGCCTACCCACTGCTCTCAGACTTTATTTAACAAGTGTAACAGGTGACACTGTCACTGTTACTGCCAGGACAGTAGGATCAATCCTTATGGGAATAACAACGTGCAATCAGGAGTGCCTGGGCTCTTGGTATTCCTGCTCACACACAGCCAGGAGCTCTCTTTGGGGCAGGTCCAGCTTTTCCCATCTGTAACCCCGTGCTCCCTTTTCCCTCCCTTGGGGCTGGCTCTAAGGAAGAGGGAAGGACGCACTCTCCAGGCGCAGTTTCCTCTGCTGCAGGATGATGAGCTGCTTCTGGAACGTGTCCAGGCAGGAAATCTGCTCCTCCCGCTCCCGGGTCAGCCTGACCAGCTCCTTCTGCTCATTGAGCCAGGACTTCTGCAATGTCATCACCTCAGAACTGCACTCTGCTATCTGCTTGTTCAGCTGGTTCATCTCGATTTCCAGTGGTCCCAGTTCTTGACCCTGAACAGAGCAAAGTTTGGGATAAATCAGGCAGAAGGTGCCTGAGTTGTTTACAGCATCTGGACATTCCAAAGTGTGCAGAGGATGTGCCAGAGGACTCATTTCCCCATGAGGATCCATAAGGTCTTACACTAGATCTGGGAGTCAGCCCAGTAGGGCCAACCCCCAAACAGATTTGTTTTCCTGGCCCACTCTCCCCTCCTCAGTGTTGGCAGATTTTTCCAAGATCCTGTTTACCCATTGATGCCATTTGACATTTTCATCAGGTGCAGGCAAGTCCCTGCAGGGATCTGTGCCAGGCACACCCTCCTTTCACAACTCCCACCACTGCATTATGAACTGATAAACATAAACACCTGCATTAACCAATGCAGCTTTTAAATACAGTGCTGATGCCTGAAAGTTTGAACTACCCAACACTTAACACAGTTACATTGATCAGGGGCATCTGGTCACATCTCAAAGAATAAAATCAAATCTGGGACTGAAACACTAAAGTACCTACCCCCTGCTGAGCAAGAAGCATCTCCAGCTTCTTGTTGTACAGGCAGATGATCCCTCCCTTCTTGTCAGCCAGGAGCCTTGACTTTGCAATCTCATTTTCCTGGCAGGCGATCAGTTCATTCATATTTTTTATGTCCTTGTCCACCTCACAGAGTGTTTTCTGGTGAACTGTCAGCCTGCAGCTGGTATTAGTTACATTCAGAATTATCTGGGCCACGTCATTCTCCACCTTGCAAAAATGCAGCTCCTGGGAACATCAAGAGAGGAAACACATCACTGTCCCCAGCAGCCCCTTGCTGAGTTGTAATGCCACTGGCCCCAGCACAGGAGTCAGGGTTGAGATTCTACTCCCAGGTCTGTAGTACAAGCTGTAAACTACTGACCCTCTGTGTATCTTAGCTTCTCCATCAATTGACAGGTAATAATCTACCTCTCCCATACAGCTGTTGAAAAGCATTAAGAGCCTAAACATCCCAAAAACCTTTAAGAGCCCTCACTCATCCCTCCTGCAGTGACCCCTTGCCCAGCTGTCCCCATTACCTGCCCCCAGTACCAAGACATGACTGTATTGTCCCTGCTCCAGCACACCTGGCTCACACACCCCTCACCTAACAGCACTCAGTGTGAGAAGTGCTGCCTGAGTTTTGTAATCTTTCTAAGTGATCCAGTTATAGACTCCAGAGAGAGCAACTTCTCATGGATTAAAGAGCTGTGTGTTCCTTGGATGTTCCTCACAACTGAGGGCTACCTGCATCCCATTCCATGATGAATTATAGAAATAAAAATTAGGTAAAATTAGATTACAGAAGTACCACATGTCCACTGTTTTTGTTTAGTACATAAGAAATGCTAATACTTTATAGTAAATACTCCCAGGATTCATCATGCCCCATTTTTAAAGTA
Source organism: Sitta europaea (assembly GCA_013400255.1). Taxonomy (NCBI): domain Eukaryota; kingdom Metazoa; phylum Chordata; class Aves; order Passeriformes; family Sittidae; genus Sitta; species Sitta europaea. Next base: position 40,343 of record VXBS01002814.1, on the reverse strand, counting down.
AAGGACAGAGTGTTTTGTGTCAGGCCCTTTTGGCTGAGCTCTCACAGGGATAACCAGATTGGAGAGGCAAACTCAGCAGAGATTCAATGCAGACCTGAAACCACAACGAAGTCACTGGCAAACCCTGCTGGGGACCCCCTGCTCCAGGGCTCCTTCCCTGCCCTCCCTGCCATACCAAGTCGCTTTTTCTGCTCCGAAGCTTTTCAGCCAGCTGGGAGAAGTGCTTTGCAACTTTGCTGGATAACCTCTGGTCCTGAAGCTTTTCCATGATTTCACTCTCTAGCTGCTCTTTGGCACAAGTTCCCTTCTCTATATTCTTCCTGATGGACAGCAACTCATTCAGGTGAGCAGCCTGGTCCTGAAAGGTTGGAAGACAGGGACAGGATCACTAGAGCTGTTCAAGGAAGGGTATTCAATTCAAGTACTCAAAAGGCTTCCTCTCCCATGGCCTCTCCTCACCATCCTGCTCCTGCTGAGGGCCTGCTCTGTCTCCTGGAGAACACGAGTGTAGGTGCCAGTCTGACCCTGCAGGGCCTCCTGCTCCAGCAGGCACTGGGCAATCCGTTTCCTTGACACACTGGCATCATTCTGGCAGCGGTTCAGGAGGCTGACAAGGTTCTCATTCTTCTCCTCCTCTTTCCTGATGGACTTCCCACAGCCATGGATGTCCCCCTCTAGAGACTTGAGGTCATGTCTGTATTTGCTGGAGGGGCAAAGAGGATGGAAAGTCATCACAGGGATTGGTGCTGAACAGCCACCCCCAAATTCCTCTTTTCAAACAGGTTATTGCAGCAATAACTACCCAAGAAGGAAGATGTTTGTAAGGGCTCAGCTGTGACAGTGCAGGGTCAGCAGGAGATGGATGGAGAGATTAAAAGTAAGTAAATGTGTGTAGGAAAATTGATTCCTTCTTTCAGTACTGTCCCAGCCCCCATTCTGACCAGGATGTCACCACATAAAAGCAGATTGTTTGTTCTCAGAGAATCAGTCAAGATTTAAGGCTCATGAAGATAAACACTTCCTCTGGCAATAACAGGGAGGTTTTCCTGAACATTTCCAAAGGCCTCACAAAACCCTGATAATGAGAGATAAACCCTTCCTGACATCCAGCCCTTTGGAGTAAGAGATGTTGCAAAGGTGAAGGAACTCTTTTGAAGGAAAAAAATACAACCATAAAAACTCTAAACAGCTTCAAGAACCCCCCACGTTCCCAGGAAGAGATGTGGTTAAGATAAAGAACACAGCAACAGAGAAATGTGCTTCTCATCCTTTAAATTATTATGTACTTCAGAGCAGGAACCTTGTTCTGCTGACACACCCTGCACCCCCAGCAGACACTGGAATCCCCTTCTAGACTCCCTCCTGCCCAAATCTGAGGTGTTCAGACCATACCTCAGCAGCTCCTGAGTGACAACATAGGCCTCATCCCTCTGCTTCATTCCAGCCAAGCTGCTGTTCCAGTGGTCCATCAGCCTCTTTTTCTCCATGTTAATAGCCTGGACCTCCAGACCAGCCTGGGGAACAGAGAGATGGCAGACAGGATGAATCTACACTGTATTGAAAACACAAATTTGTAATGCATTTTTTTTCTTTTCTTGTTCAGAACGTGCTGAGCAGGATCAGCTTCAGCTCTGTGGCTGGCTCATTTCTCAGCTGCCCACAGAGCACAGGTCTGCAAGGAAAAACTGCTGAGAAGGGCAAGAGCAAGTGATTTACAGGCACTTCTTAAGGACAAAGGAAAAGAAAAAAAAGTCCTCATTCTTCCAAACAGGAACAAACTGTGAAACTCTGTCCCACATTGTGCACACCACGTGAGCACAGGCCAAAGGGGTCAGCCCTGCCAGAGGGAAATATTAACCACAAGGGACAAGTCCCCTCCTACCTCACTGACTGCCTGCCGGGTCACTTTTGTGTCCTCTGCCTGGGCCACAAGCTGAGCTTCAAACAGAGCAATTTGTTCCTGGAGCTGGTAGACTCTCCTTGTTAACTGTTCCAGGAAAAGGTCCTACAGAGCCAGAGCCAAACAGTCCAGGGTGAGTCATGGAATCCCAGTCTAAACCAACTGTATCCTACAAGACTAATATCAGCTAAAACAGGAATTCAAACTGTCAACTGCATTAGATTTGGGTCCTGCTGAAACTTTCCCAGTCATGCACAAATGGCTCATGACTGCAGAGGGGTGACTTGCAGGAAAATGAACCCTTTGCTGTTAATTATTCCAGCTGCAGCAGTAAATTGACAGGTCAGCTCTGGAGCCACATTCCCTCCTGTCAGCACTGAGGCTACCTGCCCAGCTACTGGGAATCTTAAAAATGTGTATTTAAAATCCTTTGTTAAAACCCTCCTAAAGCCACTGTATTTCAACAGCTTGCAGGGAATTCTGCCTGAGCAGCACCTCGTGGATTGTGCCCTGGAAGCAGCAGAGGGAGCTCCAGCACCGACCGGCTCTGCTCAGTCCCAGCGTTCACTTTCCACTGTGAAATTCGCTGTGATTCACAACTATTGTCAGGACCTGTACACATGGTATTTCTTCATTAAATACCCTCCTTCCCCCACACCCCCTCTCCTTGAGTGAAGAGTGATTTACTGTCCTAAGGCTTGCACACCCTCTGAGCAGTGTTGCTGTCTGGGGGCAGGCAGGGCTTCTTCTCCTTTTTTTTTCAATTATTTGGGAAAAATATCCCCATTCATTTTACATGATTCAGACACTCTAGGCTTCCTCCTGACAAGGTGGCACATCCTCCAACAGTGACTGCTGGCACCTGCATTTATTTATCTCAAAGACAGTTTTCCTTGGTACCTGTTTTTTCTTTTCCACCTCAGCCTGGATCTTCTCTGCCTCAGCCCTCTTTGCTGACTGTTTCATCAGCAGAACCCTGTGATGCATGTCCTGGTCCATGTTCTGCACGTAGAAGAGCTCCAAGGCCAGGTTTTCAATCTGGGTCTGCATTGCAGAAACTGGGGGGACAAGAGGCAAAATAGTTACAGAGAAGTTTGTTTGTAGGGTATGCCTTAAACAGAGATAAAAAAGAAAGAAATACAGTAGCTCACAAAGCAAAACCTCTCACACATCAGCTAAACCAGCCCTCCCCAGCATACACATTTACATCAGCTAAAGATCCTGGCAAGCAGTTCCTGGATTCCCAGCTCACAGAATTCCAGGAGCATCTGTGAAACTTTTCAGTGAGTGCATCATTCCCGATGAATTATTTCACTGTATTCTTCAATCCACTGCTTGACTTAAATTCCAATTCATTTCTCACACAGCCCTAGAATTGGGAAACGCTGCCAGGGCTGCCTCAGTCACCTTTCTTGCGTTCATCATCTGTGTTGTGACACATTTCCTTGTGAGCTCCCCTGAGGCCCTGCAGCTCCTGCTCCAGCTGCTGCCGTGCCGCGGCCGCCTGGCAGCAGCGCTCGTGGCTCCTCTGCAGTTCCACCTCCAGCTGCCCCAGCTGCTGCTGGGCCCCATAAAGGATCACCCCCAGCTCCTCTCTCTGCTCGTTGCTGGTCTTCACTGCTGCTCTCTGCAGACACAAGAGGGGAGGAGCTGTCTCCCAGCAGCCCGGAGCAGAGGGGCTGTGGGAAGGCAGAGGGGAGGCTGTGTACCAGCTCATGCAGGTCTAGGTTCACTTGTTCAATCTGCTTGGTGAGGTAATTCTTCAGGGCAGCCTGGAACCTTGTCATCAGGGGCTGTGAAGAAGGACAGTATTGATAAGCTTTAACATTCTTGTGTGAACAGATTATGAAGAAGCCTCACTGCTACATCCCCCGCACAATAAAACATTTTATTTCTGCCACAGCCACCCCCACCCAATAAAACATTTTATTTCTGCCACAGTCACTTGTGTGCTTATTTTAGCTACACTCACTGCAGCAAGTGAGAGATGTTACAGAGTGGGTATTTGCTGATGCCAAAAAGTGAGAATATTTGAAAATAAGAACCATGCCAGAAGAGCTACATCTGAGAACCCACCCTGCTCCTGCTGCAGGGACTTCTCTTTCAGGGGCACTGAAGGGATCAGATTTACCCACTGCACTGCTCACTTGTGAACCTGCAGCTCTGGGGTCAGGATTGAGTGACACAGTCAGCAGTGAATACTTTGGCAAAACTGATTGTCACACGTGCAGCTGAACAGCCACTGCTTACAGCTCACCTCACACGTTTCAGAGAAACACAAACACCAACTCTGCAAAGAACAGCAAGATTTGAAGACTTCTCACATGTTCTGGATCCAAGATGACCACTTCTGTTTCTTCTGCTCTTTTTGCCCTACTTTTTCTTGTCTTATGCTCCTCAGCTGCCTTTTCCCACCCTTGGTTGCCATGATCACTGGGGAGCTCGAAGGTCGGCCCTGCACGGCGAGAGCTGGGCTGTCCACTGCTCCCTGGACCCCACCACAGAAAAAGGAAAGAGATAAAACTCTGGGATTAGCTTTCACAGCATTGTGCCTCTGCTTGCATTAACGGTGCCCAGCAAGGGAGAAAAGCAGAGGCTGTGCTTGTGAGATGTTGCAAAGGCACTGGGGCATACCTGGCTCTGAGCCTGGCTCCGCTGCCGGCGCTCCTGAGGGGAGGGGAGGGGACCCTGCCCCTGCAAGTGGCTGCTCCATCTCACCCTGTTCGGGAGCACAAATGTTTGTCATATTCTGCATTGCCTGGGAAAGCATCAGGTGATTTTTCCTGGAACATAAAACCCATCACCTTTTCTGTCTAACCCTATTTACCCCTAAACATCTGCTCATTTTTGTCATGAGACACGAACGATGCAAACAAAGGATCAACACAAGGCCCTGGCTCTAAAACCAGCACAGAGACACTCCCAATTGGAGTGTCCACTCCTGCAGACCCCAGGGACAGCTCTGCAGCCAGAGCTCTCTTTCTGCAGGGGCAATGACTGCTTGCTCCTCCAGACTCTCCACTGTCACTGCCACCCCCCATGGCCCAGCACACAGCACTGGTGAAAAGCAGAGAAGCACATGGCCGTTTGCATTTCATTTTAATGCTACGGTATTTTTTTGCCACAGGGCACAGAGGTTTAATTTAGAAGTTTAATCTCATTTGCAGAAATAGTCACCCAGCAAGCACTGAGCCTGTGAAGTGCTGACAAAACTTCTCCACACCACTTACAGCTTCACGTGCTTCTACTTCGCATCTATTAAAATAGAAAAAAACCCTTACAGATTTATTAAAGAAATTCTTCCAGCTAGCAGAACATGTAGCCAAATCACTCTCTTTCTTCTTTATCTCTTTTTAAAGAGAGGGTGAACAGCGGGACACGCACCGGGGAGCCGGGGGATACCGGGGCGTGCCGGGCGGTACCGGGCGTGGAGGGGACGGGACGGGACGGGACGGGACTGGATGGGACGGGATGGGA
>VXBS01002814.1:13915-34903 GCA_013400255.1 Sitta europaea | reverse complement strand
CCCGGGCCGGGCAGCGCCGGGAGCTTCGCCGGGCTCGTCTGTGCCGGTAAAGCGGGGCAGGGCCGGGCTGCGGGTGGGGGCCGGGTGATCGTGTAACGCTGCCCCGGGACCCTCGGGCCCGGCACCGGGATCCTGCCGGTACCTGGGCAGGTCCGTGTTCGATCCAGCTCTTTGTCCGCCCTTCCCACGCCGGAGCCCCGCGGGGGGCGGCGGGAGCGGGAGGCTGCTCCGGGAGAACGGGAGGAGACCGCGGTCGGGATGCTGCCCCGGGGTAGGGATGCGGTCCAGGGGTCGGGGGGCCGTCCAGGGGTCGGGATGTTACCCAGGGTAGGGATGCTGCCCCAGGGTAGGGATGCTGCCCCGGGGTAGGGATGCTGTCCGGGGATCGGGATGTTACCCGGGGGTCGGGATGCTGTCCAGGGGTCGGGATGCCGCCGGGGGCGCTGGTAGAAATCTAAATAGTTCTTAAACTTTCTCTTCTGTTATTTCGGTGCGGCTCCGTGCAGCTTGGGGTATTTCAATGTTTTACTTCCTCTTGGGGACTTGGTCTTCTCCCAGGTGACCCCAGCAACTACCTGAGCCCTGTTACCCGCAGAGAAGTGGTTGCAGGATCGTTGGCAGGGGGTTATGAGTGGTCTCGGGATGCTGCAGGCAGGGGTCGTGGGGTGCTGCTTTGCTCTCTGTGCTGCTGACACTCCGTAAAATAATTCGGCTGCTTCCTCTGGGAGATCTGCCTTATGGACCTCAGGCTGGGAACTTGTCTAGCAGAGGTGTTTTGTCCTTAGTTGCTGCCCAGAATAGGAAGAAAAATGAAAGTCCAGGGTGTCCGAGTGGCAGAGATGCTGCGTGGTCTGATGTCTGTCATACTGAGAACAGAGTTTGCAGTCAGCTCATCCACTGAGCTGTGATCCAGCCTCCAGGGGTTTGAGCTGCTGGTTTTTGAGGATCGAGTCTGGGAGTGTTATCAGGACACAGCAACAGGATGTTGGAAATAAAACGTCTTAAAAGCGTTTCCTGTGGCCCGAGCGGTGCAGATAAGTGACATGAAAAGCTGGTAAATCGGGGACGGAGGGGCGTGGGGCACACACAGGGTCTGTGACTGCCTGTGCTGTCCGTGAGTTTGGTGCTGGGGATGGGTGAGTTTTGTTTGCCTTTTGTTTGCTTTTTGTTTGCTTTCTGATGCCGGAGCAGGTGTGGCTGGGAGCAGCCAGCCTTGACACAGCGTTCCCTTTTCCCTTTCCATCTCTTGAGGCACAGCCTTGCTGGATTCAGGCTGCTGCCCCTTTTTTACCTGCTCAGCTGAGATGCATGTGAGCACAATCGCTCCCGCTGTAGCGACTGCCTTTGGAGCTGTGGGGACTTTGGCTGCTCCCTTCCCTTTGCTCTTGCTCCGTGAGCCGCTGCTGCTCAGCAGGGCAGCACTGAAAGACATTTTGGTGACCTACATAATTCTCCCCATGAGATGGGATGACTTCAGAGTGGCTCCCCACGGTAAATGCTTTTCCTTGATTTGGCTGGATCCTCTTTACTGGCTCCAGCGTAGCGAGGAGTTTGGAAAGCTTTTCTCTTGTTATTCCCAATGTCGAGGTATTGTAATACAAAGGGAAGGTCGTACAAGGGCTCTCATGTGGAGGAGTAGAGATGAAGTGAGTGACCAGCTGAGAGTGGCACAGCAGGTCTGCTCGGGGGACGGGAGGCAGCTCAGTCCTGGCTCCAGGCTGCCGAGCTCCGGTTGCTCTGTGCTTGAGAATTCCAAACCTGGCGTTTGCTGTTCCCAAGAGGGGACAGAGGCAGCAATTCGTGCAGTGTCTGAGCCCCACCGCCTCAGCGACTGTGCACTCCTTAAACATGTAAAATGAAATTCAAGTTACGAAGGGCAAGAAGGAAAACGAGCCTGTTGCGTTTTCCTTCCCAAAGACATTTCCTGCTTCAATGTGGCGCTGCTGTTTGACAGCTCGTGTTTCTCCGTGCCCGGACACGCTGCAGCTCTCACATTTCACTGGCAGAGCCCTGCAGCTCGGCTGATGTGGCTCGTAAAGCCCTGAGGGTCCCGCCCGGGGAATGTGCCCCGGGAGCCCGAGCGCACGGAGGGCTCTGCGCGCTCCCGGGCGCCGCGGCTGCTGCGGGCTGGGCTCCCGGGAGAGGAGCCGGGATGTGCTGCGTGTGCCCCGCACCCGGGCAGGCATGCGGGACCTCCAGCCAGCGAGGCTGCAGCCTTTGGCCCAGCAGCAGGTGCCAAGGCAAACAGGATCCCGGGGATGGGCTCCGGAGCAGGGAAGGGCAGCGCCGCGGGAGCTCTGGATGCTGCTGCCTGGAACCGGACAGGCTCTGGGGAAGGAGGCTCTGTGGGAGATTGCAGAATTGGCTCCCCAGCACTTTCTCACTCACGAAGCTGAGAAGTGCTGGCACCGACTGGGAGAGCAGCCAGGGCTGTGTGAACAGACACAGGAGCTGGAGCGAAGATTTTTAGTGGCAACAGTTGATGTGTGGGAGAAGAAAACGTGTGTGTGCTTAATAAATATTGGCACTCAGCAAGAGCTTATCAGCTAACGCAGTGCTTCAGCTTCTGGAGAGCTGAGCTGGCTCTGCCACACTGAGAAGAATCCCTCCAGATCAGCAGATAAATACGAAATTAATATGAAAAATATTTTTGAATGGTGCTGATTTACTGCTGCCTGAGCTGTGGGATGGTTCCTGCTGCTTTCCCAAGTGCACACAAGAGGCAGCAGCAGTTCCTGCCTCTCCCCACGTCCCCGGCCCCACGGATTGTGTGTGCAGATGTTGTCCCACATGGAAAAGGGCTGAGAACAGAGCAAACCCTGCAGATTTGGTCTCTGTTATTTGCTGCTTTGTGTTGTATGAACGCCTGTAATCTAGGAAGGAGGAGCACTTTCCCTAGCTCAGTTTCAGGGACTTTTGGGGTTGTTCCAGGAGACTAGATAACCTTCAGAGGTCCAGTCCACCATCTGGTCCCCACTGGGACTGACTGGGTATTTATTTCTGCAGCCTTAGAAACCCCAGCGATGTAAGTGGCCCCTTGGGGTTCCCTGCTCTGGTGCACCATTGTCCCAGCTACTAGAATGACAAAACTAGGTATTTCTTGCCACATTTCAGCTGCCTGACAACTTCTCCTGGCCTTCATCGACAGCTCTTCCTTTCTTTGGCAGTGACAGTTCCCATGTGTGAAGACTTTTAATACATTTCCCTCACTTTTATCTTCCCTTGGCAATCTCTTTCTCTGGCCCAGATAACTCTTGTCACCCTCCCTGAAACTGTCTTGTGACTTGCATCTGTTTTTCATTAATCCTGCAACCAAAGCTACAAAGAATTCCCTGGCCCGTGAGAACAGTGAAAGGATTGAATTTCTTGCTGATATTTATATATCCCAGTGTGTCTGGCTACTGTCTGCAGCACTGCAGTGGTCTCTGATTTCTGATGTGCAGCCCTTCTGCAAGGCAAGTCCAACAGACTGAGTTTCTGAGCTGGCAGGACACTGTATTCCAAACCTTTTGTCTTTTTATTTAGTTTCCCCTTCCCAGCCCTGTGAGTACCTGCAGCACTGTCCACCTGCACATGCAGGCAGTGCTGAACAACAGGTGTTCTGCAGGATCAAAGCGAGATATCCGTTGAAATTCCTTTGGCTTTCCAGGGAGCAGCTTTTGATCTTTACCTGTGGCTTTGTTCTTTCTGTGCCTGGTGAAAGCTCATTGAGTGGTGCCTCTGTTGGCAGAGCTGTCCTGCCCCTGCCCTGCCTTGCTGGGAGCACCCAGGGAGCTGCAGCAGGACATCACACGGCCTCTCCTGTGCCTCCCCAGCTCCTGTCCCTGTGTTTCCTGAGGAAGCACTCCTGGCCAGCAGCAGCAGCCAGCTGCTGCCTCCTTCCTCCTGTGCATCTGCTGATTTTTGGGGTTCTGAGGAAGTTGCTGGCACAGAGGAAGGTCTGTGCTGCTGTAGCCAGTGTTGTGCTGACAGGTGACCCTGCCCAGGTGTGCTGGAGGCCCAGGTCTCTGGCCAGGTGGCTCCACATCACTGCCCTGACTCCCCTGGCCCTGTTCAGAAACAGCATGTTGTAACTCAGTGTGGGGGAGGACAGGTTGCACTAGAATTTACTGTCAGTTCTTGCAGGGTACAATGAGAGGAAAGGTGATTTGCTCCTTATGTGTGGTTGAGGCAAATGACTTTCTGTGGTGTAACCCAGAGCCTGAAACTATGGATTTTGGCAATGTGGACAGGAGTGAGCTTGGGGCTGGACTGGTGTTTGGGTTTTGGGGCTGACACATGAGGATACATGTGTACAGAAGGACACAGGAGTGTGCAGGACTTGCAAAGTGATTCTCTTATCCTGAACACTTGCTGGTGCAGAGCAGGGTTGAGGCTTCTCCATCAAGTGCAAAGGCTGAAATGCAGAAACCGCCTCTGCTGTGATTCGAGCTGACAAATGTGGTGATTGCCAGCTAAACCAATAGTTTGTCCTTTGATGAAGGCTCTGTCAACAGCTTGGCAGTCTCATTTGCAGTCTTCTGCATGTACCAATCTGTCAGGGGCAGGACAGCTATTTTTCTTCCCTGCAACCCTCACTCTGCCCTTTGGGAAATGCCCCTTTGCCATTTCTGCCTTCTGCCCTCCTGGGCTGGCTGGATTTGCTGTCAAAACCAGATCAAGGAAATCAGAGCTGTTCAACATTAGGCAGTGCTTGCTTAGGCCCTTAAGTATTTTCTCAGAAGATGCCCCAGGCCAGGGCCTCTCTGTTTTATTTTCCTCTCTGGCTCTCTGCATGCCCTGCAGCCCAGTGTGGGACTGGTCCCCAGGAACACCCTGGGCTGGGGAGCGTGGCTGTGTGTGGGGTGTGCTGGGTCACACTGGCCTGTTCACAGCAAGCTGGGCCATGTAAACACAAAGGAACAAAAGCAGGAGTTTCCTCTTCTCCTGTGGTTTTGGCAGAACAGAAACCGCTGTGGTTCTGGTGCTTCCCAGTTGAGGATGGCTGCAGGGAGCCATCCCTGCCCTGGGGTTGCTTTGTGTGAGACCCTCCTGCTCTTCCAACACATCCTGCTCCATCTGCTGAATGCTTCATAGCTTGGGTGACCCCTCTGGGTCTGCTGCAGAGCTCCTCCTCATCAGCCCCAGCAAGCAGCACATCTCATTTGAGCACAGAGCCTGTCTGGGGGTGAGCTGGGGATTGTGCTCCACAGTTCTGTGAAACTCTGGATGGGTGAAATGTTTGCCTTGAGTTGGTGTGCCACGCTCTGTGTCCAGGCTCTGCCCTCCCTGGTGAACACAGGGCTTTTGAGCCTTATCTCTGGCAAGGCTCTATTTAACCATCACTGCTCAAAAGAACCCAAACCAAACCCAAAAACAACCTCATGGAAAAAAAATCCCAACCCCAAAACCCTCAAACACAGAAATGGCAAGCACGAGGTGAAGTGGGTTTGATTGATGTTGTTTTTGGAGCTGCTGTGGCTGGAGCAGCAGCCCCAGATTCCGTGCTGTGGTCTCAGTTATTTCTGTGCTGAAGGAACCTCTGGGATCAGCTCTGGCTCATCCCTGGGCTGGTGACACATGGGGCAGGTCCACACACTGAGCTGTTCCCTCAGTGGGGGATTTCAGAGGCAGCATTGCCCTTCTGCCTCCTCCTCACAGCAACTCTTAACACATGGGCTTTTGCTGCCTTCATGTTTCTTCATTGCAGAGAAAAATGGCCTGGGATTCTGTGCTTGAGCTCCTTTGGGGTGTGAAGGTGCTGTTACCACAGCGTTTGGGGGCTCTTGGCTGAGGTGTGGATTGATGGGAGACTTGTCCTCAGACAGTGGGTGGCACGTGCTGTGCACTTGTTATTTTGGTTCTCACACTATTTTTTCCTCCCTCTTGGCAGATCTCCTGAATCTGGCTCCTGACTAGAGCTGACAGATGATGGAAACATTTCCCTGGCGATGTCTCTGGGGCGCCTCCTCCGTCGAGCCTCTTCGAAAGCCTCCGACCTCCTGACCCTGACTCCCAGCAGCAGCTCCCCCTCCGTGCTCGATGGGGAGATCATCTTCTCCAAGAACAATGTGTGTGTCCACCCCCCAGAGCTGCTGCAGGGCCTCGGGGAGCACCACCCAGGTGATGGCCTGTTGCAGACGCTGCCCGTTCTCTCTTTCCCTCCTGGGTGTTGCTTCTATCAAGTTCTACACCTAAGAAATGAAGAGGTGCCAGTGGGGGACAGGGCAAGGCAGTTTTGTGGAGGACTTAGGAAAGCCACCCACAGGCTGATCCTTCAGCTCTTCTTTTAGCTGGAAGATTAGTGATATTGCTCCCTTCTCTTCTGGTCCAGCTTGGATTTACCTGGTTTAGTAAGTCCTTTTGTGCAGTCAGAAGTTGTCATGTGCAGACAGTAACTTCTGTTGCTCGTTCATGTCCCTGAATTGGTCAGGAAATCCAAGTATCCTCTTTTAACTGTCATTGCTGGTGGTCAAGGGAAAATCCAAAAAGCCTGATTGTGGCAGCATGCACTGGAGTAAATGAGGATAAATCCTGCTCTGTCCTTTTATTCTCATCTGTTCCTGTGCTCTTTCATGTTCTCATCAAAGACCTGTGGCTCTTGGCTTAGCTTCACAAAATGAATTATTCTCTAAACACTGACTCTTGCTTTACTTTTAGTATGGGGAACTTCTTTTTCCATTGGCTTCCCATAAAAACTGTAGCCCTTTAGCTATAGTAAGGTAAATATGCTTGAGAAATCAATGTTCAGCTGGCACTTGAAATTGTTTAGCTAAGAAACAGTAGAACTTTTTCATGTGGGAACATATTTTATAATTTACTCTTGATTAGTAAATCTGTCCAGGAAGTCCAAGTATTTGCATGTCATTTCTCTGTTCATTTAGGCCACAGGGAATTCAGACTGTTCAAAAGCCACACGCAGAAATGATTTGCAAATACTGAATAATGCTGAGCACTCCACAATTCCTTGACAGAATTCTGTCCTGCTAAATAAAAGGGTTTGTTTTGCCCTTGTGTAGTGGTAGTGAAGCAGCAGGAATCATGGAATGGTTTGGGTTAGGAGGGACCTTAAAGATCATCTGAAAAGGGAAAGGGAGGGCCCTAAAGATCCTCCCTGCCATGGGCAGGAGCACCTTTCACCAAACCAGGTTGCTCTGAGCCCCATCCAGCCTGGCCTTGACCATTTCCAGGGATCCAGAGATGGGGAAAGGGAAACTCCCTTAGGAGGACTCCGTGTCCCAGCTGGTGCTCCTGTGCTCTCTCCCAGGCTACCTGTGCTTGTACACGGAGAAGGACGAGCTGCTGGGCGCCACGCTGATCCTGGCCTGGGTGCCCAACGCGCGCATCCAGCGGCAGGACGAGGAAGCCCTGCGCTACGTGACCCCCGAGAGCTCCNGAGGGACGGCGGCCCCTCCCGGGATGGGGAGAAGCTGTCGCCGAGCGGCGCCCGCCGGTCCCCGCAGCCGCCCCGCAGCCACTCGGGGAGCCTGTGCACAGCCAGCCCCCAGGAGGAGCAGAACAGGTCGGAGGGCACGGAGGAGGGCCTGGACTGCAGGGAGGACGAGGGCTCCTTGGAGCTGTCTGCTGACGATGTGAGCAGGGACAGCGCTTTGGACTCTGATTCTGACGCCTTCTCTTCCCCCTTCTGCCTCTCTCCCATCAGTGAAGCCCTGGGGAAAAGCAGCAGCTCCGTGTTCCTGGACAGTGAAAGCAGGTGAGTGTGTCCTTTCTCTGGTTTCTGGGCAGTGGGTGCTGAGCTTGGGGATGCTGAAGGAAGTTGAGAAACTTCACAGTGGCATTGACCTCAGTGTCCTGTCTTGCATCAGACTCCTGTGGAATTTACAGGAAACTGTCAGCCAGTTCTGCTTCTGCTCAGTGAACCCTGGCCCTAAACATCCAGGGCTGTGAATGTTCTTTTAGGTGAACTGTCCTGAGCCCTGGAAGGAGCATTGCTAAATTAAACGGGTCCTTTGTTGGCCTAATTGGCTCTGCTGAGGATCTGAGCTTGTTGCTTCTCGTGCAGAGCCACATCAAAGGCCTGGCTGACTTCCTGAGCCCTGGGCACCTCTCCGGGCCCTGTGTCGACACGAAACCTGCGTGTGGGAGCTTGTTTTGCTGCTGTTCACGACGTGGTCCCACTTCAGACAGATAAATACTAATTTTGGCATGTCAAACCTGGGTGTTTCAGCCAGTGCTTCTCAGTGTCACCTGCAGTAAACACCACGTGGGGAGAGAGGGCACCTTGGCAAGGGAATAACAAGCAGGACACCTGTACAGCTCCCTGTTTCCATACCCTGTGGTTCTGACTTTCTGGGCCCTGCCCCGTTGGTGTGTTACTCATTTCCATCTCAGGGAGGATGGCTGTGCTGTGTTCCTGAAGCACCAAGGGGGTGATTTTTAGGCTAAACTCAACTTTTAAACTGCACCTGAAACGAGGAGGAATGCATTCTCCTTTGTGCGTGTCAGCAGTGCACAGACTGCACTGACAGTTGAAGAGATTTTGCTTCTATTTTATGGGCTAATCTCAAGCCCAGAGAATGCCAGTAAGAATGAGGTTTGTGAGGAAGTATTCTAATGGATTCAATTCTCTCTGGATGTTTAAAAACCCTTCAGTGAGGTGATGGCAGACTTTGTATCAGCTTTGCATTCAGGACGTGCCCAGGCTTTGCTGGGCTTGAGCTCTGCAGCACCTGTGCAGTGGGGTGAGTGGTGGTGGTCCTGTCCCATCCCATCCCATCCCATCCCATCCCATCCCATCCCATCCCATCCCATCCCATCCCAAGTCATAAAGTCCAGCCTTTGCCAGATCAGTGGGTGAGAGAAACGCCAACGACCATGAGTGAAATGTGCACAGCCTGGCATCTTCTGTGCTCACAAAGGGAGCGTGAAGCTCAGGGCTCAAGAATGTGTTATTACCCCCCTGTAGTTAGTGGGAAGAGTGAGGGACATGTTCAGAATAACATCCTGGCTGCTGAAAACCAGGAGGCTGAGCTCATCCTGGGGAAACCCCAGTCCTGGCATGGACCACAGCCCACGTGCTGTCCCAGGAATGCTGTGGGCTTGGATTGCTCCTGCAAGGAGCTGCTGCAGGAGGGTCCCAGGCAGCATCCAGTGAGTCAGGAGTGTTGTGGTTTAATTGCGCTGCAATACTTATGCTCTGAGCTGCAAATAGTGTCAGGAAAGGAAGGAAATATGGTTTATTGCATCTTCTCTGCCTTGCCTGTGAATTCCTGTGGCATTTCCCTGCCCTCTGCCGGCTTTTCCTCACTGCTGCTGGAGCTCAGATAGCTCCAGCCAGGCAGAGCCAGCTCTGCACTCACAGCTCAGGGGCCTGCTTGGTTTTGCTTTTTTTCTTCTTTTTAACTCCTGTGGTGCCAGTCTGAAACCTCACACAGTGCACTCATAATTGGCAGCAGATTAATAAAACAGAGCTTTTGTTGTTTGGGACTTCTGACTTGAAAGGGTTTTGTCCAGTGTGTGTGTTTTTTGTGCCAATTTGTTCTTCCCCATTGAGCCTCCTTCCATGGAATCTGCAGGATCTTACAAGCTGTTGAGTGGGAGATTTTGCATAGAATCCTTTGCAAAAGTCTGGTCAAAAAGCATCTCGTATCTCCTGCTTTCATCTCAGCGTTTTGGGGGACGGGAGATGCTGTTTCAGAAGTCACTACAAACACAGGAACAGCTTCCTTGTTTCTTAAGGGTTTGTTTTGGTTTGGGTTTTTTTGCTGGCTGCTTCCCCTCTGAGCCAGAATTGGAGTGGGAACAAAGTTTGTGCTGCTGGCAGATTGTTTGAGCTCTCTTCCCTCCCCACCTCCCAGTCACCACCTCCTCTCTGCCAGGGGGAAGACTGTTTCTGGTTGTTTCCCTCTGCACTGGGGAGTTGCTGCAAAGACAGCTCTGCTCTTCCCTGTGGTTGTTGCAGGAGCTGAAGGAATATGATGCATTTCAGTCCAGCCAGCTTCCTGAGTGGTTAGATATCCTCAGAAATGGAGAAACAGGTCACTGTGGAAGGATTGGCATTGACAGGTACACTTGGATCAGATGAGAGCAGGGTCTCAGCGAGCTGCTTGACAGAATTCATGTGTGACCAGGAGTGTCTGCCTCTTGGAGTGTCCCTGAGGAGGTGGCCTGGCCACCTGGACCTGAGGGAGCCACAGACACTGCAGAGTGTGCAGGATGAGGACAGGGAGCAGGGAGGGCGCTGGGCTGGGGAGCCCTGGAGTTGCACAATGAGTAAGTCAGTTGTAAGTCACCAACTCGCCTGGTAGAACATAAGGAAATAAAACCGTGTCCATTGTCTTTTTTCCTCTTTGCTTCTCAGTTTGACAGGCTGCCAGGGGTCCCATGCAGCGATCGATGCGTCCTCCTCCCATTTACACAATTCTTGGGCTGGGAGCACTGGGAGTGTCCCAGCACCAGCATGCACTCTTGCTTCTCTTTTAGACCAGCCTGGCACACTGCTGCAGGGTGCCCTCATCCCTCTGGGAAAGGTGGCCTGAATGTCCTGGGGTTTGTGTCCTTCTTAAGTTTGGGGACCCCCCAGGGCTCCCAGAATGTGGTTCCTGCAGGGGGCAGCTGGTCTGGGGAATGCTTGCACTGATGGCAGCTTTGTTTCTGTGGAAAAGGAGGGATTCTGGATATACAATCATTCCATTCTGTCCCTTCCCTCCCCTGTCCACGTTGTTTGCTGTCAGGAAACATTTGCCTTGTGGCCTGAAGGACACAAGTTCAGGGCAGCTGCTCTCTGTGCCCAGCTCTGGCTCGCTGCTGCTCTGGGAAATTCCTCTGCTTCCATTTTCCCCGTCAGTAAATTGAAACTAAAAGGCTTTTGTTACATCCAGGCAACCAAACAGCATCTGACACCTCTGTAATGTCCTTCCACTGATGCTGCTGGAGTTATTGAACTGACCATGACATCAGATCTATACAGTCAGTGTGGAAGCACTTAGTGCTCTGTGCGTGGGGTCTGGTCTGGGGTGGGGGTGTGTGCTGTGCCAGTGATCCCGGGATGACACGAGCTTTCTTGGGTGCTCAGGCTGCTGGAGGCTTTTCACTCCTCAGCTGCCATTGCTGATACCCGACAAGCACCACAACAACACTGAGGAGGAGGTACAAACACTGTCCTGGGTTCCTTCACTCACTTCACCTTGGGATGTTGGCCAATACAGTCAAAATTTGGACTGAGGAGCCTCGGTGTTGGAATTGTATGAGTGGAGCCTGGGGCAACAGCTGGCCAGAGGCTGGAGCTCCACGAGCAGCCCCACGAGTGCTGGGACAGAGGCCAGCAGTGCTCCCACAGCTCGGGCTGGAAAGGACGAGCAGAAGCGACGTGGTCACGGTGGAATCAATGCAGGAAGGAAACATCTTTCATGAGACATCGATCGTTTTAGCAGCCAGCAATAAAAATAACGAAACCCTGTCATAATGGAGGCGGATGATGGTGAGTTCTCATGTTCTTCAGCAGACATGAATTCATGTGGCAGATCGATCACAGACAGCCCAGGCAAAGCTCACGGCATGGGCAAAAACTCCTTTGGCGTCGCAGCTGATGCAATTTTTACGGATGTGTTGCACATCCTGTTGTTAAGCCACTTCCCAGGAGCTCATCAGTAAATGAGCTGCTCTGGGAGCGGGTGGGAGCAGTGCAGGCATTGCATCATCTTGTTTTGGCAGCTCACCTGAAGGGCTGAGAGCCGTTCCGACCTCTGCAGCAAAAACAGGAGACAAAATTATGAGGGAAATGAGCTGAAATTAGTGTGAACTGGCAGGAGCTCTGAAGTCATCAAGAGATTGGGAATTCATCACTGTTGTAGCAGAAGTGGTTATATTGGAACCAGGGGAATTGGTCACAGACTTTAAAATCTCCTGCAACTTCTTGCAGCGTCTCAGTTTTGAATGATTTCAGTCCTGGGGAGGAGCGAGGCGGGTACCTGGTCCTGACTTCAATTCCCCAGGACTTGCCTGAAGTGCCACTTATGATGTAAGACAGCAAAGCTCCTAATTCCATTTGTACCCAAACCCATGCCCAGGAAAAAACATCCACAAATCCTTCTTCCATCAGGAGGATAGTCCTTGATGCCTTCTGTTTGCTCTGTGGGGTCAGTGTATGCTTCCCTAAGGCAGGGGTGGTCTGTGTGGAGCCGGGCACTGGGAAGGGGAGCTGGTCTGGGCTATCAGCAGCACTGTGTAATCAATTAAAGTTGGTCCCGGCTGCAAAGCTGAGAAGGTTGGACAGATCCAAGAGATTGCAGAGGCATACGGCTCTATCTTGCTTTATATAAATATTTGAACAGCAAGAACATTAATTATAGCAGGTTTGTTTCTTCCCTCTGTTGGGTTGCTGCCAGATTTCGTTGGAAGAAAATAGTGACAGCTAACTTGGGATCGGGAATTGCAGCTGAGGGGGGCTGTGAAGCTCTTTCTTTGGGATGCTGGGGAGGGAGCGGGTGGTGCCAGGAGGGAGATCCCAGGGCCAGGCAGCGGAGCCAGGAGGGGCCGGGAGGGAGCCCGTGGGGCACCAGGCGGTGTTCAGCCTGCTCAGGATGGCGGGCAAGGCCTGAACTGCTGCTCCGGACACAGCTCCCTGGGCAGGGCCGGCCTGGCTTTCTGTGGAGCCGTGGGTTGTGGCTGCCGTGGCTTTTCTGTGGCCTTTTACTGTGGGTCACTACCACGGCCAGTGCCTGTGACCACGGCCGGTGTCCTTGGCCTGTGGCTGTCACAGGAGCCATGACCATGGCCCGAGCAGTGACCGTGGCCTGTGACTGTGACCGTGCCCGGGGCTGTGACTGTGACCGTGATGGTGGCCATGGCCTTGGCCATGACCGTGACTGTGGCCCATGACCATGGCCCGGGGCTGTGACCGTGGCCTGTAACCGGGCAGTGACCGTGGCCCGTGTCCGTGCCCGGGCCGGTGTGAGGCGCGGCGCGGCCGCCAGGGNCAGCCTCTGCTCCCTGCACCCTGCCCAGGCTCTCCTGCAGCACAGAGCCCCAGCCTCTGCTCCCTGCACCCTGCCCAGGCTCTCCTGCAGCACAGAGCCCCAGCCTCTGCTCCCTGCACCCTGCCCAGGCTCTCCTGCAGCACAGAGCCCCAGCCTCTGCTCCCTGCACCCTGCCCAGGCTCTCCTGCAGCACAGAGCCCCAGCCTCTGCTCCCTGCACCCTGCCCAGGCTCTCCTGCAGCACAGAGCCCCAGCCTCTGCTCCCTGCACCCTGCCCAGGCTCTCCTGCAGCACAGAGCCCCAGCCTCTGCTCCCTGCACCCTGCCCAGGCTCTCTGCAGCACAGAGCCCCAGCCTCTGCTCCCTGCACCCTGCCCAGGCTCTCCTGCAGCACAGAGCCCCAGCCTCTGCTCCCTGCACCCTGCCCAGCCTCTCCTGCAGCACAGAGCCCCAGCCTCTGCTCCCTGCACCCTGCTCGGGCTCTGCAGCACAGAGCCCCAGCCTCTGCTCCCTGCACCCTGCCCAGCCTCTCCTGCAGCAGCTCCAGGGCCCTGCTGTGCTGGGGCAGCTCTGCAGGTGGGGGCTCACCTGGGGGCACAATCCCCCTCCCCTGCTGCCCATGCTGGGCTCAGTCCCACTCACAACCAGAGCACGACCCGCTCTCGCCCACCAGCACCCCCCAGTCCTTCTCCCCAGGGCTGCTTTCACCTTTTCCCTGGATATTCTTGCACTTCTGTTATTTATTTATACAATCGCAACACCCAGAAATCTGAATGGAGGGCAGAGATAAATGGCACTGGCAGGTATCCACAGCTTTGTGAGGGAAGAATTGCGTTAAGTGAATCAAAATAAAGAGCATGTCCCCTCCTAAGCACCACAGTATATGCAAATAAATCTGCATGGCCTCTGTCTCCTTGGCTCGGGCCTCGCAATTATCCCAGCATTAGGCATTTACAATAACTCTGGAACATGCTTTTAGGCAGCACTCCTCTTTCCTCTCCCTTTTCTGCTACTTGAAGCAAGCTCTTCCCTTGGGAAATCTGCATTGTCTTGTGGAAACAGTGAAATCCTCCCTGGGTGGTGCTGGCTCAGCTCACGCTGGGGCAGCAGCAGAGTCTGGGCAGTTGGTTAACTTTGCCACTAAAATGTCCCCCTGAAATTCCCAGTTCACTGCTTAGAGCCAGGAATATAAGAACAAAGGTAATCGGCAGGTCTTTCAAGGGAGCAGCGGTTTGAAGGCTTGATTATAATTAGCATAATTAGGGGAGAATTTTATTTTTGCATGGATTGAACTGAAAGGAAAAAAAGCAAAATAATCCATTGATATTAAAAATAAAATAAACATGGGGAAGAAAGGTCTCCTTCTCCAGGCTGGAATGGGCTGAAAAGCAAACATTCTTTTTTGGGCTTTGCTGAGAAATCACTTTTTCCATCTAAGGAATTTTATTTTTTTTTAAGTGTTGCGTTTCGATTGATTTATTAATGAGTGTGAGCCCAAGCATGAGGTGCCCCTTCTCCGTATGGACTGTAAAAATCTGCCACTGAGCTCCTGGAACACTTGCCTCCCTTAAACTGAAGGTAACATTTGCATCCTGGAGCAGTGTCCACTCAGCTCTAAGTGATTTGTTGTGTTTGGCTGCTCGGAGCTGTGTGTATTTCATTCCTAAGCATCGAACTGCTCATTCTCTCCATGAAACAAGAAATCACAGTGAAAACCAGAAAAACCTCGCTTGGGCTTACCTGAGCTGTTACACCTGTGTGGAAGTGTCAGCTGTGAAAGCAGATTGATTGTCTGCTGGCTGGAGGTGGCTGTCTGTCACATCCCAGGCTTTGGGGAAAAGGGATTAAAACACCCATTAGTTCACTACAAACTTCTCCTTATTTTTTTGCCTTTCCAATTTACACTCAAAATAATTAACTCTGGAACTCTGGGTGTGTTTTGTTTTCCTTTTGCTCTAACTCGCAGCGCTGGGGGACCCTCGGAGGCTGCGGGGCTCTTTCTGTGATGCCCCCTTGCTGGCTGGAATCGCTCAGCGTCCCCTCCAGCCTCGAGGGGTGGATTAGGAGCAACAAAGCCCGCAGTGTGGTGAGGTTTTCCGCCCTCTCGGGCCCGGGGCGGGCTGGTGTGTCCCCCCGGCCGCCGCTGTCGCCGGTGCGTGGCTGCAGATCCGCGTTGTGCCCGTGCCCGTGGCTGCAGCGGCCGCGGAAAGCAGAACAAATCGGTTTGATCTCTGTTTCTCAAGGACAAACCAATTACGCCCGTCAGAAGGCAAAGCTGCATAATCGGGTTTCCGCGGGTCCCTCGCCGTGTTGCCGTGGTTTGTTTGTCAGGCTGGCGCTGGCAGAGCTGGTGTTCATTCCCTGGCTGCTCCAGCACAAGGGCGGGGGTGCCCGTGCGGTCCCTGAACGCGGCCCGTGGCCACGGACCCTCTGCCGCCCCGGGAGAGGGACCGAGCCCTCTCCAGAGGCGACCAGCCTGTTCCGTGGATGTTGTTAACAACAGGAATGCGAGGGGTGACTAACAACAATGCGCTGACTCGCAGCAGCGCTTGCATCTGCTGCCCGGTGCCCTGCTTGAAAGGATACAATTATTTTTCGTAACTGTTTATTTTCCCTTTACAACCAGCTAAGCCAAGCAAGTTTGTCAGAGGCAGAGTGCTCCTAATTTGGTCTCCAGTGACCTCTGCCGCCGTGATTGGCAGCCGGGTGTCAGGGAGGAACTTGTGCCTGTGAGATAGAAATGAGCAGAACAAATGCCGTAGGACAGCTCGGGTTCCCCGGGGGACACGGGCTCAAAAAGGTGAAAGAAGTGCAATTACAGGAGGTTTTCAGCACAGAAAGTTAATTAGCTACTAAATAGCATTTAGTGCAGTTCAACGTGGGGAAATTTATGTTTTGAAAGCAAACAGATCAATGGAAAGCCTGTGGAACAAGCTCTTGGAAAGTCCATGTTGACATCCGTGTACTTTGTACTGTAACAGCCTGAGTAGTTTTTCCCAGGTTTCCCCAACAAATAGGAGGAATTGTTAGATTTGTTTCCCACGTGTTTGCAGACGTATAGAAATGCCTCCACATGAGGATGTTTTGGCATTTAATGTTAGAAATCCTGGCTATGCTTTCTAACTCTAGGCTGTCCGATACCTTGTTCTCTGGTCACCGTGGTCAGCAGAAATCTATTCTGTTCGGATTCTCTGAGGCACAGAAACTTCCAGTTCCAAATGTGTTCAGACAAAGGGTGGATTTAACACAATCCTTAACCTGGTTACTGATCTGTGCTGGTCAGAGTGTACAGCAGTGTTTTCCTGCTCGTGGCTGGCTCTGTGTGGCCACACTCTGTGGGAAGCTGGTGCCGTCCTGTGAGTGTCTTTCCAGCCCTGCTCTGCAGAGCAAGCAGAGACATTACAACATCTCTTTTTTTAATCCTAAATTACCAATCTGGTTTCCTTTGCATGTCTTTTGTGTCACTGAATTCAGCGTGTTTCAGTCTATAATATATGTATATTGTCAAGGACACTTTTTTTACCAGAACAATGGATTTGGGTTCCAGATACTCAATATTACCTCACTCTGCACAGCCACTGGACTAAATTTTTAGTCATTTCAGGATAGCTTTGAACTTTTATTGGCAGATTATTTGTTTGAAGCTGTCTGTCTTAGCAGCTGATGCTGCCAGGAGCTGTTTCACCTTGCTGGGAAGAAGAGGAACCCAGAAGGTCAGTGCCTGTGGGGAATAGTGGAGAAACAGAGAAATGCTAACCCCTGGGGAGGAAAAGGGGCATGTAATTCCCATTACATGGATGCTCATACATTATGATGATACTCATTGTCTGTAAATGATGGTCCCAAGCCGGCGTGCAGGAACGCTGGGGCTGTGGGAGCTGTTATTACTGACAGCGTGCGTTAGCGCAGGGGTGATGGAGAGCCAGCTCCTGCAGCAGGGTTTGGCTCTGGCAGGAGGCTCTCTGGGAATCAGGTGGTGCACGCTGACAGCTTGGGTAACTGCCACATCATGGCTGCAGCCTTCAGCCCCTTTCTCTCTCGTAATTATATTTGTCACATCGCATCGTAAAATGAGTTATTAGGTCTTTGTTGCTGAAATTGGCTTCCCAGGTAATCAGGGCAGGTCTCTGGAACAGAAATAATAATTGGGTTTAGCTCTCGTTGTGCTGTAGGTGTTCCAGGGCTTTGGAACAGTGAGTTGGGTCCCATTGCTGCAGGTTGAGTCTCACCTGCAGTGTCTGAGCTCCTCAGAACCGGGCCTGTGAGAGGTCCCATGGGGTGGGAGGGGGATGGTGGCTCCTTGGGGCTACAGAGGCTCGAGGAATGTGGGTATGGTTTGCTGCTGTGGCTGACTGCTGAGTGGAGAAAATACATCAGCCCCTGGTCTTGCTCCCCGGCAGGAATGGGGTGTGTTTTGAGACAAGAGTGGTGGGACTTGGTGAGGGCAAAAGGCTGAAGTGGAAGCACAGAATCACAGAATTGTTTGGGTTGGAAAAGCCCTCAGAGATCATGGAGTCCAACCATTGCCCCAGCACTGCCAGGGCCACCACTGACCCGTGTCCCCAAGTGCCACATCCACAGGGCTGCTGACTCCCTCCAGGGCTGGGGACTCCACACTGCCCTGGCTAGCCTGTACCAATGCCTGACAGCCTTTTCCATGAAGAATTTTTCCACAATATCCAACCTGACCCTCTCCTGGCATCACTTGAGGCTGTTTCCTTCTGTCCTGTCCCTTGTTCCCTGGGAGCAGAACCCGATCCCCTGCTGGCTCCACTCTTCTGTCAGGGAATGAGAAGGTCCCCCCAGAGCCTCCTTTTCCCAGGCTGAGCCCTTTCCCAGCTCCCTCACCCTCTCCTGGTGCTCCAGCCCCGTCCTCAGCTCCATTCCCTTCCCTGGACACGCTCCTGCCCCTCCATGACCTTCTTGAACTGAACCCATGAGCATGGCCCAGGTTTCCTGACCCAGGTTTTCTAATCCTCCTTGATTTTTTTTCCTGTCCCTTTTATTCCCGTGGCCCACTGCACTTGTTGTTTTGCTGACCACTGCTGTGTACTAGCTGGTGCTCTGTTTTTCCTGGATCCCACAACCCAAAGTCTCTCTGGAATGTTCCTCCAGCTATTTGCATTGCAATGCTTCAGCTCCTGCTTTTTCTGGGATAAATTCCTCACCCAACAGATAGAATAGTCTGACAAACAATAAACTCTTCCCCTGCATTTATCTGTCTTGAGTGCCTGGTTAGAGGACTCCCCAAACGCCACAAAATTAGCAGAGATCATACTGCTTGTTGTTACTGACATACAGAATTATCTCAGTATTAAAATTTTATTTAAAAGTAATCCAGAGATTAGAGCATTTTCAATTTGTTTTTCAATCAATATGTGCAGGAAGAAGTAATTTCAGACCCGGCGCGGGTTTTTTCCGAATTTCCCCGGTGACTCAGTGAGCACCAGCACGAGGTGGTTCTGTCTCTGATCTGTCCTGAGTGCAAATGTTCGTGTCCTCTGAGGCCTGGGAAAGGCAGGGAGGGCACAGGTGTCTCTTTCAGATTTCCCCCTGTGCGTCGAGGGGAGGCTCAGCATTTCCCCAGCTGCACAGGCTGGGGCTCTCTGCCCCCTGGCACTCCTGCTGCCTGCAGAGGGTGAACCCGGCACAGTCCCTGCTGGGGATGTGTGTGCCAGCCTGTCGCCCGTGGCTGGATGGCTGCTGTAAACATTGGTCTTGCAGAAGCGTTTCTGGAGGCTCCCCCAGCGCCAGGGCTGTGCCCAGGCTCTGCTGCCCGCAGGGCTCAGCTGGCTGCTGCTGCTGCTGGGGCAGAGGGGGGTTCTGGGGCTCAGGGAACTGCAGCTGGAAATGCCAGGCTGTGCTGAGGAGATACAGAATGCCCAGCATCAAGGCCACCCTGCCCAGCTCTGCTGGTAGCTCAGCCCTTGGCAGTTCTCTGGACGTTTCTGCTGGTCAGCCCAGATGATGTTCTTGAAGAACTGGCGTGTGGACCTCTGTGACCAGGAGCTGCATGATCCTCACACCAATGCATCCTCTAGCCCTTTGCCATACTGACCAGCTCGCCTTTGCAAGAGTTTTAGAAAATGGGTTGCCTCTGCTTAGGCTTTGAGTTGGTTTGAGTCATCTCTTCCAGGAAAATCCTGTGTAACCAGCTGTGGCTGTTATGAAGTGTTGCTCCATAAATACCAGCTGCTCCTAGCAGGCAGTCCAGCTCTAGTGTCTTGTACCAGGACTCTTGTTACATTTGTGTTAATGATAGATACTTGGTGTTTTAGAAAGGGTTACATTTTGCCACTTGATCAGAAAGTAATGCCTGGTTCTTCATAAAGTGCAATCTTCATGGAAAAACTCCCGAGGCAGGGGATGGTGTACAGCTGGGCCCGTGGGTGAAGGTGTCTGGTGTCCATCCTGGAGTGAGCTTGGGTGTGTGGTGTGATCCCTATTGCCACATCCCTTCTGAGTCCTCATCCTCCAAACAGCCTGAATGTGAGTTCTGCTTTGCTGCTTTCTTTCCAAACACCAGAGCAGCAGAACTTCCCAGGGAAGCCCCGGAGCTGCTCCTCTGGCTGGAGTCACCCAGCCTGGGCTCACCTGGGCAGTGCCACAGGAGCAGGACGGGGCTGGGGCATCTGAGTCACACCTGGGGGCAGGGTTGGGTTAGCAGTGCTCCCACCTGCTGGAGCCCAGCCCTGGGAAGGCATTGCCCTGGCCTGGGGAGGTGCTGCCCACGGGGCTGCTCCCCGAGGAGGAGGCCCCGGAGCGGGAGGCGCAGCGATGTGAAGTGCATGCTGAGTGTGTGATTTCCAGCGTTCAGTGCCCACATTGTTGGATAAGAGGATTAGAAAACACCACATAAAGTGGCCTTGCAGGGGGCTGCTTTGTACCTGCTCCGGGCCTTGTCTGGCAAACCCCGATTTCACAGCAGAGCCCATTCAGAGCCCGCGCCGAGATTGTTCACGTGCATTGGCCTTTTGACGAGCCAAGGGTCACAGTTTCACATTCACTTAATTCCCAAAGCACTGATATTTTTCTTTTGGGATGGGGGCTGGTTGGGACATGGGGGCTTCTTGAGTCTGAACGCAGTTTGCTTTTAAAGCTGGAGATCTGGGGTGGATTGGGAAAGGGTTGGGCTCACTTTCTCTACTTTGCAGTGGGTTGGAGAGCTCAGGTGTGGTTTCCCAATCCTTAACTCTCCCAAGTTTCAAGATTGCAGGTGGAAGCCATTTGTCTGGAGTTTGTAGGCATGAATCCAGGCTTGGCAGGTCCACTTGCAGAGGTGTAATGAGAAACTGGAGTTCGGGGGAAGCATCTTTGGGTCTTGCTGGCCAAAGAGGGAATTTCCCAGACGGGATCCCAGGTCCATGCTGCTGTTGGAATGCACTCATTCCTCCTGCCCCCATCCTGGTGTGAAGTGGCTGAGCTGGACACTGAGGGCATTGCTTGAGCTTCTTCATTTTGCCTTCTCAAAAGGCATTTTGAGGAAGGGGTTTGGCTCTCCCAAGTTCTGTATACAAGAACTTTAGGAAAAGGCCAAA
The DNA here is from genome assembly GCA_013400255.1 of Sitta europaea. NCBI lineage: Eukaryota > Metazoa > Chordata > Aves > Passeriformes > Sittidae > Sitta > Sitta europaea. The sequence continues at coordinate 14,450 of VXBS01002814.1, read as the reverse complement.
ACTAGGATGTTTTTGGGGATGGTAGGGAATTAATTTAAATAAAAATACTTTAGTTGGTGAATGAATGCCAGTTTCAGAACTGTGACTAAAGGTTTTTCACATGGAGCATCTGTTGCACGTCCCCACAGCCTCCCGTGGCTGACGGGGTGTTTGTCCCCATGCTCTGTCCACAGGGACACGTGTGACAATCGCATGACCTGCTCCACCAGCTCTGCCTCCAGCCTGGACACCAGTGCCCACTTCCAGGAGAGCAATGGGCAAGCACAGAGCACCAGATGGGATGAACAGCAGAAGGTATTTGCCCTCGAGCAGGTGTGTGGTGTCTTCAGAGTAGACCTGGGACAAATGAGATCCCTTCGCCTTTTCTTCAGGTACTGGATCCTTGTGTGTGAGCTCTGTGTGAGTTGTGTGTGAGCTGTGTGTGAGCTCTTTGAGCTGTGTGTGAGCTGTGTGTGAGCTGTGTGTGAGCTGTGTGAGCTGTGTGTGAGCTGTGTGTGAGCTGTGTGAGCTCTTTGAGCTGTGTGTGAGCTGTGTG
>VXBS01002814.1:188-13769 GCA_013400255.1 Sitta europaea | reverse complement strand
TGTGTGAGCTGTGTGTGTGAGCTGTGTGTGAGCTGTGCATGCTCCATGTTGGGGCTCTGGGTGGAGGTGATTTCTGCAATCCTACCTAGAAGCCTTTCCAGAACAATTGTCTCCAGGAAAGTGAGTGTCAGCCTTCATGAGGAGAGCCTCTGAATTACAGTTACAGAGCCAAAAGGATTTTATTTTTAGTAAAGGTTGCTCTTAGCTGTCATACCATAAATGCTTCAAATAACCTGGGGATATGAAAAACATCTTTAACTATGGTACCTTTTCCTTTGCCTGTCCCTCACCAGGCTCCTCTAGTCTTGCTGTTCTCAGCCTCTTCAGTTATCTTTCAAATTATTACAAAATTTATTTCAAATTATTGCAAAAACATTTTTCCTCCCTCTTTTTTGCTCTCACTCCCTGTTTCTTTGGATAAAGCTGCGTGTGAGCAAGTCTGCACATCCCTAGGAGCTGACTTTGTGTACTGCCTTAATGTTTCTGGGGCAGACTGCCTGTGGTTTTTTCTCCAGGGAAGACAAATTTTAATTCCTTCATGTGAAGGAAGGGTAAAAATAGTGCTGTTACCAGGCACAAGTGGAGAGAATTGTCACTATGACCGTGTCACACGATCAGAAGATGTCTCAACTGGAAGTGACCCATAAGGATCAGTGGGTCCCAGAGATGTAAAGCTGCTCCATGCCCTGTGTTAGGGGGCAGCTTGGTGTTGCACTTTGTGACCTGCTCTGCACTCTCTCCCCGAGGGCCCGTGTCCTGCTGGAGCCCCTGGTGCTGGTGGCCCCTGCAGGCTGTTCTCCATTTTCCCACAGTGATGAGGCGTGCACCTGTGGGCAGCTGGTGGTGGCGAGCAGGGAGAGCCAGTACAAGATCTTCCACTTCCACCACGGTGGCCTGGACAAACTGTCCGAGGTGTTTCAGCAGTGGAAGTACTGCACAGAGACCCACCTCAAGGACCAGGTACCTGAGCAGGGATCTTGGGGCCAGGGGTTTCACTCTTGGGTCGGTGAGTTGGAGGAGTGAGGCTTTGAGTGCCTGGCACCAGGTCAGGCAGGGAGCTGCCAGGTGCTGGGTGTTCAGGGTGGGAATGCAAGCCACACTCAAGGTCTCTCTTGGACTTGACTGTCTCCATCCCTTCCTCTTCTACCTGTGGAATATGGGGGAAGATCATCCAGAAGGCTTACTTAGGTAGTGATTTTGCTAGACCTGACAGGTCAGCACTGTCCTTTAGGCACAGAAGGTGCCTGGAAATCTGCAGAGATAGGTTGGAAATTGTGTCAGAGCCTTTCATCCATCTCGTGACGCACCACATTCCGTTTGGAGAATGTTTTGACAAGGCATCCTGCCACATTTTGTTCAATCTACATACAAATGTGATAAGAGCTCTTTAATTATCTGTTTAAGATATTGTATGTGCTTATTAGAAACAGTGATTTTTAAATTTCCATCCTTCCCATAGAGCCCCCCGCTGCTTTTCTTATTACGGTCGCATGGGCTCACTTTTTGCATTGAGCAACCTTTGATTTTTAAATTAAATGTCAGCTGCAGCCTTGCACTGGGATCCTGAGTGCCCTCAGAGAGCCTGGCAGTGCAGTTCCCCGCTCTCCTAACAGCAATCCCTTTGTATATGGCCAATCATATGTAATTTATTGCAGGCATTCCTGGCAGGGGCAAGTTTTGCTGTAAGCAGCATTAATTCAGTTTCAGGTCAGGGATAAGATTGGAGGAGGAAAGGAAACTAATTTTTTTTTAAGATGAAGCTGTTTCGTGGCGGATTTTAATTATTCTAATCACTCTTGTTATTGTAATGGTTGGAATTTAAAAAAAAAAAAAAAGAAAGCAACAAAACCTCCCCAAGTGCAGCTCCTCAGTGCTTAATCCTACATGAAGCATGCCGAGGTTTCCCTGCTCTGGGTTTCACACTGTGCTGCTCTCGCTGGCTCCTGCTGCAGCCGTGCTCTGTTCTGCCCCGTTCAGCAGCTCGCAGATGAGAAAACCTGCATGCAGTTCTCCATCCGCCGCCCCAGGCTGCCCTCGGCCGAGACACACCCCGAGGAGAACTCGCAGCGGCGCCTCGACGTCTCTGCCTGGCTGCAGCACCTCAACGAGGCCGGCCAGGTGGAGGAGGAGTACAGGCTGAGGAAGGTGAGGGCTCTGCCCTGCCCTGCCCTGCCCTGCCCTGCCCTGCTCTGCCCTGCCCTGCCCTGCCCTGCCCTGCCCTGCTCTCCTGTGCCGGGGGAGTCCCCAGGGGAGCTGCAGGGCTCGGGGCTCCTGCCGGGGGTGGAGGCTGGTGAGTGAACGCTGCTGGGGGACTGGATCCCCACCGGGACACATCCCTGCATCACCTGCTCCAGGTGAGCCTGCCTTGGCGAGGGGGGTTGGACTGGATATCGCCAGAGGTCCCTTCCAGCCCTGGCAATTCCGAGATTCTGTGGTGGTGGAATTCCTCTGGCCGAGGAGCTGTCCCACTTCTGCTGCCGTTTGGAATCAGGAAACCAAAGTGCCCGGTGCCTGCTGTGCTTGCAGAATGTGTGACCAAGGCATGGAGAGCACTGGAGACTGCTGAAAGAGCTGAGATGGTGGAAATAGCTGAGATTGCATGAACTGAGATTGCATGAACTGAGATTGCTGTATGAAATAACTGGGCTGAGGGGAGCACTGGGCTCGGGCCCTGAGAGAAGTTTGCAGAGCAGTGCAGTCTCCAGGATTTGGGATTAAGCCGTGACATGAGAACGACACGTTAATCATAGAGCCTCTCCGGGGGTGGTTATTGACATTGAAATGAGCCTGATTTGTGTCTGGTCTGGGAATAGAGGGCCAGCACTTTCCCTCTAAACATGTGCAAATTGCAGGAGCTTGAATCAAGGCGTCACTTGTCAGGAAAGAACTGCAGAGGCACCAAAGCACAGCAGCGGGCAGTTGCTTGTTGCTGTTTTGGGGAACGCTAAAATTGCACCAGCCATAACTTTTGCTCCTTCTTCCAGGCCATTTTCTTTGGTGGGATTGATATTTCCATCCGTGGGGAGGTGTGGCCCTTTCTGCTACACTACTACAGCTATGAGTCCACCTCTGAGGAGAGGGAGACACTGAGGCTGCAGAAGAGGAAAGAATACTTTGAGATCCAGGAGAAAAGGTAACAGACCATCATCCTCCTCCCCTGCTCATCCTCCTTGGGCCAGACATCACAGTGACAGCTCAGTCTCTGCATCCTGTGCATCAGGAAAGGCCAGACTAGGGCAGTGGGAGGGGTGGTGAAGGTGTGCTTGGCACTGCTGAGCTCCTGAGGCTCTGGAGCCAATGCCACAGAGCTCAGACATTTCCTTACCTGGGCTCTGGAAACAGCCTCATCAGTACCAGGCAGGGAAACCTCTCAGCAAGGCTCAGGTTAGAACTCTGAAGGTGAAATTGGGATCCTGTGTTTCTTTATTAATAAAATGTACATGAAAACAAGGGATGAGAAGGGTTATGTAGTTCCAGAAGGTTGTTCATGCAAGAATTGTGTGTTGTTAAATCGAGGTGGGTACACTGAAGCTGGAGGGGCATGGTACTGTTAATAATCAGGGGACAGTCAAACCAGAGTGGTGAGTTCTGGTGTGCCAAGTTCCAAGGAGCAGTGGTCTGATGCTTCTGAAGTGTTTATTGCAGCACACACATTTGTCATCTCATTTGTAACTCTGGAGGGTCCTTCCAGTAATCCCTTGGGACAGACAGTCCACTGTTCTGGACAGACCTGATGGTCTGTTTTTCAGGTGCTGAGGGAACTCGGTACAGGAATAGTTTTCCTCTGCAAACTAAGACTGCAACGAGGCTTTTTGTTCATTGTGGCAATCACATTCCTCTCTTGGCTCCCCTCTGTGTTGCTGTGTGGTTTCCAGGCTGTCCATGACTCCAGAGGAGCAGAAGGATTTCTGGCGCCAGGTGCAGTTCACGGTGGACAAGGATGTGGTGAGGACCGACCGCAGCAACCAGTTCTTCCGAGGGGAGGACAACCCAAACGTGGAGACCATGAGGTGAAGTGTCTGCTTCCAGCACTCTAAAAACCATGTGTCCTGCTCCGTGTAGAGACAGCTCGGTCAGCCCCCAGCCCTGGCTGCCTGGGGATGCTGCACAGCACCCACCGTGCATCTGCAACCAGAGAATGCAGCAGCAAGGCCTTCCCCAGGGCCCCCACTGCTGCTGGAGTTCCCTTCTGGATCCTACAGCCCTGCTCCCATCCCTGAGCCTCCCTGCACACACAGGCACAGCAAAGGTGCTGTGGTAGGGCTGGGGGCAGGTGCTTGTGTCTGTGATTCCCCTGATGGGGTAAAGGACAGGCACACCTTGTGTGAGTGTAAAGGTGTGACCTCAAAAGAGTTGGGTTTCATGCAGCAGCATGGCTTGGAGCTTTATGGATGGGTAGGGCATCACCTCTCTTTTCCCATGGGCTCTTCATTTCTGTCCTCTAAATCTTTCTAAATTCTCATTTTCTGTTTATGTTTCTGTTTTGCTGTCTGTGAATGCCAAACCTTTTCCTGAAGTTTATGCCACAGGACTGGTGTTTGCAGCAGGGTTTCCCTGTCTGTGATTGCACCTCACATGAGGCCCTGTGTCTTTGTCCCTCAGATGATGCTCACCTGTCCCCTCTGCCTTTCTGTCTCTGCTCCAGGAGGATCCTGCTGAACTATGCAGTATTTAACCCAACCATTGGATACTCCCAGGGCATGTCTGACCTGGTTGCCCCACTCCTGGCAGAGGTCCTGGATGAGTCGGATACTTTCTGGTGCTTTGTTGGATTGATGCAGAACACCATCTTCATCAGCTCCCCCCGGGATGAGGACATGGAGAAGCAGCTGGTGAGGCTGAGTGCTGGGCTCCCTTCAGCCCTGCCATGGCTTCTCCTCTCCCCAGTTCCCTGGGCTGGGGGTTCCAGCGTGCCAAATCACCCTCCAAAGCCTCTGCATCCCTGGGCTGATCCTTGGGGTTGTCACGTGCAGGGCCGGGAGCTTTGGTGATCCTTGTGGGTGATTCTGTGGAAATACCTGGTGGGTGGAGTTGATCCAGAGGCAGTGATATCCATCCTTCCTGTGGAGTGGCAGCTGAGAGAGGAGCTCTCCAGCTCTCCAGCTCCCCAGCTCTGGCTCCCCGGGGTGCTGAGGGGAGCTGCAGCCCAGGGCATCTTTTGCAGCTGTACCTGCGCGAGCTGCTGCGGCTGATGCACCCCCGCTTCCACCAGCACCTGTGTGCCCTGGGTGAGGACGGGCTGCAGATGCTCTTCTGCCACCGCTGGATCCTGCTCTGCTTCAAGCGCGAGTTCCCCGAGGCCGAGGCGCTGCGCATGTGGGAGGCGTGCTGGGCTCACTACCAGGTGGGCATGGCACAGCCTGGCTGCTCCTCGCCCAGGAGCCTTTACAGAAAGGCTCTTAGCAGCAAAGCAGCCACAATAAGTCGGGTCTGTGACTGTGGCAGAGGTTTGTCTGTGCAGCAGGAGGATGGAGCCCTGCTTGCCTCGCCACCTTGGGGATGTCTGGGTTTCACAAGGAGGTGTTTCAGAAAATGCTGAACACCCACTTCTGAAGTTCAGGCTTCTCTAACACAGCTGGGAAATGTCTTCCCAAAAATCTGCTCTGTGGTGTAAACACTGGTGCAGACCTTGCTGCTGTGCTGTGAAGGAAGGAGGCTTTGGCTCAGCTGTGGCTCAGAAGTCACCAGTAACTCACATTCTCACCACTGGGCAGAACTGAAGGGAGCAAAATCTCTTACCAAGGACCCGCTTGTGGAGGGTGGGAGGTGGAGCCAGAGCTCTGCCTCCACCTGCTGTACAGCAGCCCCTGTGTTCCCATTGCAGACAGACTATTTCCACCTCTTCATCTGCGTGGCCATCGTGGTGATTTATGGGGACGACGTCATCGAGCAGCAGCTGGCCACTGACCAGATGCTGCTGCATTTCGGCAACCTGGCCATGCACATGAACGGGGAGCTCGTACTCAGGAAGGTAAATGCCCAGGTGCCCGTGTGGGACAAGGTCCAGACATGAGTCAGAGCATTCAGAAAACCAGGGACTGCTGCTTCAGCTTTGCATCTCCTGTATCCCTGTGGCTGCCTGGGCAGGATGCTGCTGTTTGTCTGGAAACAAGATTTGCAGCAGGAGGAGGCAGTTGTGGAGTGCTTGGGAGTGACAGTGTGGTTGGGATAGCCTTTGTTTGGATAATCTGCTCAGGGAAGTGGAGAGAGAGGCGTTGGTGCCTCGGTGCCCACTCCCTTGCAGCTGGCAGTGACTGGGGCCATGGGGTGAGCCGTGGGTGTGGCAGCCCCTGTGACCTGCCACTGTCCCCATGGCTCAGGTGACCTCAGGTGCTTGGCAGGACACGCCTTTGCTGCAGGCCAGGCAGCCAAACAGGAGGGCTGGGTGGGGGCCACCTCAGCTCTCCGTGCTGGTGCCCTGGTGGGGGGTGACTGTTGTGCCTCTCTCCCTCCAGGCCAGGAGTCTGCTCTATCAGTTCCACCTGCTGCCCCGCATCCCCTGCAGCCTGCACGACCTCTGCAAGCTGTGTGGGACAGGCATGTGGGACAGTGGCTTCATCCCTGCTGTGGAGTGCTCTGGCCACCACCCGGAGTCCGAGAGCTGCCCCTACGGGGGGCTGGTGGAAGGCTCCTGTCCTGCAGCAGGAAGTGAAGGCAGGAGAGGCCTGAGAACACGGGATGTCTTCACCTTCCGAAAATAGCTGGGAGGAACAGGCTGCGACGGCGGAAGGGCAGGGCAGGGCAGGAAGGATGTGCCTAGGGAAAAATGGTGAGGAAAGAAATGGAGGAACAGCTCGTCAGGACTCCTGAGAGGACTGAAAGGTGTGGAATGGAAGAGGAATTAAATTGCTCCATAGGGGAAGTTCCTTTGCATGGGTGATGGAACCTGAGAGAAAGGCATCGACCCAGGAACTGTTTGGATTTTGATTTTGTTAGAAACAAGCTTTTCTAGGTTTTCACAAGGACTTTTTAATTCTGCCTCTGGGACTGGACTGGTTAGCAACCAGAACTTTCTTACTTGCTGGTGAGGAACGAGAGCCCTCCAGGGAGCCAGGGCTGCCCAGAAGAGTTGGTGGCAGGTGGCAGGAGCAGAGCCAAGGCCTCTGCCCCTCGCCCAGGGCACACACGCTCTCTGCTTCAACCAAAACCTGCAGCTTCGTGGCTTCTTTTTAAAGCCATCAAAGCCATTTTAATTATAATCTGCCAAAAATAAAACTGCAGACCATTGGGATTGCAGGGAAGGTGTCTGCTTTGTCAGCAAGGAAGGACTGGTGACCTCAAAGTGTTGTCTCTGGCCTTTTTTGGTTTTATAGGATACACTGGCTGGCATGATTTTTTCCCATTTTTATAGAAAATGGACTGCCCTAGGTCTCAGAGCACTGCTGCTGTGAGTAAGGGTATTTCACAGACACTGTCCAAAGTTTCCTTCTTCTTGAGAAGTTGGGAAGGAGTTCTTCCCTGGGAGGTAGGTGAGGTCCTGGCACAGGGTGCCCAGAGTGGCTGCCCCTGGATCCCTGGCAGTGTCCAAGGCCAGGTTGGACAGGGCTTTGAGCAACCTGGGATAGCAGCAGGTGTCCCTGCCCATGGCAGGGGGTGGAATGGGATGAGCTTTAAGGTCCTTTCCAACCCAAACCATTCTGGGATTCTCTGACATTACAGCAAAGCTGTTTCTTTATGCTGACAACTACAGACTGTTATACTTTAGTCTGTTGTTTCCAGTATGTTTCCCATTGTGTTTCCTTTGGCTCTCCTCAATTACTGAGTATTTACTGTCCTTGCCTGTCACTGCCACAGCCTGTGGCACATACACTCCATGTGGGTTTGAGGCTCCTCAGTCAGTCCCAGTTCCACATCCCAAAGTGAAAATGAAACTTGCCTTGTTGCAGTCGGTTGGGCTGGGCTCTGTCTGATAAAGGTTTCCCTCAGGGTGTTTTTGAAAGGACAGTGTTTCTCCCCGTGTCTGCTATAAATTTGGCCAGCCAGAAGTGGAGCTGGGTCCTTGAGCCCTGTTGCCAAAGGTTCTTCCCAAGCTCCATGGCCTCCAAAGGTGTGTCCTGAGGCAGCGTTTGTGCCAAACGGAGCCAGGGAGCAATTTCCCTGTGGGGATGGAAAAGGAGCCGAGGTGGCAGCAGGCTGTGCCTCCCTGCATCCCCCTGCATCTTCCCTGGCTGGCTGCTCCCTCTCACTCCCTCCTCACTGCTTCCCACACAGCTGTCCTGGGCAGGCTCCCTGCCCAGCCTGCCTCTCAGGGATGCTCGTGGAACCACCGTGTCCTCGGGCAGAGCTGGGGGGGTTCCTGCACCTGACAAGCACATTTCTCTCAAAATCCTTCTGCAAAGCCTTACCCAGAGCCTGTGCTGGAGCCCTGTTCCTGCTGGGAAGCAAGGCTGGAGCTCGGATGCTCCGTGTGCACCGAGAGCACCCGGCCTTCCTGAATGGAAGGAGCCTTGGCCCACTGAAGGCAGCATGCCAAGGGCTGGCTGTTGGTGGCAGAAGGACAGTCCAGCTCCTGATTTGTGTGCCTTTAATCCAGAGGATGAAACCCTTCCCCTGGATGAGAGCAGTGGGGAAATCCACTGAGCATGGCACAGCTGTGGATCTGCCAGAGGCTGCAGGCGAGAGCTGGGGCTGGCAAGGGACAGCTGTGCAAGGGCTGGGGCTGCTGTGCTCTGGGCCAGGGAGTCTGGGGAGCTCTATGGTGTTTCAGTGATAATAAAAGTTTGTGTGAGGCTGTTGTGTGTGCATTGCTGTGCAGGCTGGGGGCTGCAGATGCTGTCCCCTCGCTTGAGCCACCCCTTTTGCACTCAGAGATGTGCTGGGTGCCAGGGCTGCAGCACTGTCCCCAGGCTCTGCTCCTGGGCACCTGTGGCACCACTCCGTGGCCCCAGCCGGGTGGAAGCTCAGTGGCAGTGGCTGAATTCAGGTCAGAAAAAGCACGAGGCAGAAAACGCCAGAAGCATCTTCCTGCAGAGCGACTCAGTGGCCCAGGGGCAGGTGCCAGCTCCCCAGGGGACAGCAGGAGCCAGACTCTGCCTTCTGCCACCTGCCAGCCCCGTGTGGGATGGCATGGCCATGAGGCCTTGGCAGCTCCGTGGCTGCTCCTGGTGCCAGGGCAGCCGGAGCCCCCGGGAGCGCTGCGAGGGGCGGGCAGCCCTGCCAGGCTGCAGGACTGGGCACAGGGCAGCCCCTCCTGGGCTCCCGGGGTGCTGGGCACAGGGCAACGGCCCCTCCTCGCCTCCCCACTGCCTGCCGTGGGCTGGGAGGCACCAGCAAACCCCTCCCAGAAGAGCCAGAGCTGGTTTTGCTGCAGCACTCGTTCCCAGCCAGTAAAAGACAATAGGAAGAGATGAAGTAGATAATTTGGAGCGTTATTTTTCCACTATTAAAATGTCATTCAGCAATGGGGAAATCACTCAGGATTCGTTTAGTTAAAGACTCTGCACTGCAGCTTTCCAGCATGTGGAATAAGCTGGATTCTGTTGGAAGCAGGGCTCAGCTCTGGGTGTGCATCCCTGGGACCAGTTGCCACCCTTGGCCACCCTGCCATGCCTGGTGTGCCCTGAGCATCCCTCTGTCAGCAGGAGAGTTGAGGTGTCTGTCCCTGTGCTCCCTGTTGGGCTGCCCGTGCCCCTGGCACTCACCGACCCCACCTTGCCACAGTCAGGGACACAGAGGGTGGAGCTGCTCCCCAGGGGCCAGCAGTGCTCACATCCCAGCGGCCCAGTTCCAGTCCCAGCCTGTCCATTGACTTGTGATGCCATTATTTAACTCACACTGGAGAGCCACAACCACCTGAGCTTGTCTGGGGGGAGACAGGGTCAGTGAAGCCAACCTGGAGGCCTCTGGCAGTGCCTGGGATAGCACTGGAAGCGACTTTGGGATTTCCCTGCAGTGCAAGGGTGGCAAGGAGTCACACCTTGCACAGGGCAGTGCGTTTCAAAGGTCCTTCTGACCCCGAGAGTTTCCTTTGTGACACTCTGCCGTCTGAAAAAAAAACACCAAGGAACAAAACATCAGCCAGGCTTTGGTCCCTGCAGAGGAGGGAAGTGGATCCCGGGAGCAGCGACCCTCACGTGGAGTCTCCTCAGGCTCTGCCCTGAGCGTTGCCTTAGCGGCAGCTGAGCAGCCGAAAATAGCCCCTGGGAAGGTAAATAGCCAGCGTAAGCCTCTTTAGCCTCAGCCTTGAGCTGACACATCCTCCTGCCTCCGCTGCGGGGGACGGGGAGCGGGGGGAACGCAAACGGAGTCCTCTCTGCCGTGCTACCGCTCGGCAACCCCGCGGGACCCGATCCCGCTCCTGGGGCCCGAGCTGGGCTGGTCCGGGGCGGGAGGGGACGGGACAGGTGCCCGCGGTGTGCCCAGGCTGGGGCCCGGAGCTGTGCCACGCCTGGGCTCAGCATCGCCTGTGCTGGGCGCCGAGCTCGCTGCACCGGGGCGGTTGTCACCCGGGAGCGGGGCAGGGGCAGGCCGAGGGACTCGGTGCCACGTCCCAGGGCTGGGTGTGTTTGCGTGTGGCTCTTCGGGCTGTTTTGTCAAGGGACGCCGCCTGTCAAATGAAAAATTACAGCTCGCAAGAACAAAGAGACTCACCTGAGTTATTACAAGCGCTAAAGAATTTCAAACCCAACGTAGCCTGTCCTCCTGGGCTGGCTGATTAATCTCCGGGTCGCTCCACTTGGGCCATAAAAACAGACCCGTCGGGCCGGCTGGAGCTCAGGGGCACGTCCTGCCCCAGCGCCCCGCACGCCCTTGCTCTGGCCCGTTTCGACACAAACACCGCTCGCCACGGGGATCCACGGCTCCCGGGAGAGCAGCAGAGGCTGGGGCAGCCCCGCAGAGCCCCGCGGTGCCAGCTCGGGTGGGGAAAGCCCTGCTGCACCTCGCCCAGCGCTCCCCGAACCCGCAGGAGCCAGCACGGACACAGCTCAGGCATCCCAGCAAGGGCGCCTGGTGCCAGCCAGATTTTGGGTGGTGCTTCTTGCCAGCCCTGAGGGATTCCTGGGCAGCCCCACACACACCTGGTGTCTCTGAATTCAGCGAGCTCAGGCCCTGCCACAGCTCCTGCTCCGTGTGGCAAAGCAGCAGCCAGAGAAGGAGCAGCCTAAAGACTCTTGCTGGGATTTTTGATTTTGTTTGGCTTGGGTTTGTCTTTCAGAAACCACAAACAAGTTCAGCTTCTTCTGTCTGCGGCCGAGGCTTGACTAACCCCGGCGGGGGCAGAGGCAGCAGAAGGTGCTGAGCGGAGGGGATCTGCCAAAGGCCTCTCTGCTCTCCAGAGGTTTCTGCAGGGGAGACACGGGGCTGTCACAGTGCCAGGGACACCCAGGGCAAACACCCGGCACAGCAAAGCCACCCCCGGCCTGAGCCCTCAGCACCGGGCAGAGCCTGTGCTGTGGATGAACCAGAGCCCTTTGGAGCTGCTCGTGCTGCTCAAGGCACCTCCCAGGAGCGCTGGTGGCCCAAATCGGCTCCAGCAGCCTGGTCCTGGTTTCAGGAACCCAATTTCCATATATTGCAGGTGAGGGTGGGCAGTGAAAAACTTCCAGCCGTGACTGGAAACCCTGCAAAGAGCCCAAACACCAGCTGGCCTTTAGACCCTCTGCCAGGGTGACAAACCTGCCCCGTGCCGATGCCGACAGCAGCAGGAGCGCTGGGAAAGCGCCGCCGCCGCTGCCCAGGGCTGGGAACGGCGGAGACAGCGCATCCCCGGCTCTGGAGCAGCCGCGGCAGCACGCCCGGCCGGGCTGGGAAAGGGGGGCACGGGAAAGGGCGCAGGAGAGCCGGGGCACCGAGCAGGGAGCGCAGCTGGGATGCTGCGAGCCCTCCTGCAGGTGTGCGGGGACCGCGCAGGTGTGGCTGCCACGCCCTGCCTGTGGCTGCCAGGAGCCCGTGCTCAGGGTGGCAGGAAAGGGTTAAGGCGCTGCCGGAGCGGGAGTGAGAGCAGGGAATTCAGCTGCTGACGCAGGTAGGATCTGCCGGCGCATCCCCGTGCAGACGCAGCAGCGTCACCCTCAGCTCCTGAGCTGCTTCAGAGCCCTCCGAGAGCGGGGAGCGGGGCCCGCCCTGGGCTGCCACCCCCATGGCACTGCCCGGGATGCCCACCCCCGGGTGCCCACCCGTCCCCTTGCTGCCACAACTCGGCCCGACCCAGCCCTCTCCAGCAAACCGCGGCTGGGAGGACGCTCCGTGCCCCGGCATGCTCGCGGAGCTCCGGGGCAGAGCCGAGCCCGCACCTGCCAGGAGAGGGGCACTGAGGGGCACTCGAGGAGGGTCACACCTGTCAGACTCTCTGAATAACTGCTCGTCAGCTTTTGGATCTCTCGGAACAAGCGGGGCTGGAACAGGCGACAGAGGAAGGAAGGGACAGTCAGGGAGGGGAGAGAGCCCTGCAGAAGGCGAGGGGCAGAGAGGACGCAGCCCACAGGTCTCTGCAAACGGCTGGAGCAAGACCTGACCTCGGCAGGGCTGGGATGGCCCCGAGAGCCCGCGGGGTGGGGAGGGTCCCCTGACAAAGGACATTTCCTACGCAGGTGCATCTGGGCTCTGCCCCGCCGTCCGGCCAGGGCCAGGGATCCGGCACCCCGCCGTGTGTGGGACACCGGCGGCAAGAGCAGAACCTGGCAAGGGGCTCTTTGCACCGAGCCCCTGCCCAGGCCACGTGTGCCACCCTCCAGGAGCCGCTGGAAGTCAGGCCCGATGGAAATGTAATGGGATAATCGATGGCCCATTGTTGCTCGGCTTAATTTAGCTGCTCAGGCAGCAAATGAACAGAGTGAACATACGCAAGCAGGAGCCAGCCAAGGCAGGAGATGAATCAGCCCTGCATCCTCTGTGGCACAGGGGACAGGATGGGCAGGGGCACCTGCCAGGCCAGGGGCTGAGCCCCCAGACCCTGTGGCAGCAGCCTAGGGTGTGGGGAGTTCCATTAATGGAGATTTCCTTTGCTTTGTCCAACACCAGTCTGAAACGGCTGCACTGGGGTCATTGTTACACACCTGCAGGGCCAGAGCTCCCTTGGAAGTTGCAGCAGGAGCAAGGCAGCTGCTGGGTGTGCTGGGACAGGGAGCTGAGTGCTGGGGCCACAGCTTGGGAAGGACACAGCTGCTGCCAGGGCTCAGGAGTGACACAGGTGCTGCCAGGGCTCCTCTCAGCCTCAGCCCTGGCACCCTCCTGGCCCAGCTCCCCATCCCAGGAGAGCCTGCCAGCCTGTGTCCAGCCCTGCCTGGAAGGCCCCAGGGGGTGTGCTTTGGGGACAGCCCTCCCACCCTGTCCCAGCTCTCCAGCCTTCACACCTCGCCCTGCAGCTCAGTGGTGCCCACCCTGATACCTGGGCAATCGCCCTTCCTCCTCACTCTTTGTCTTCCTCGCATTCCTCCGGGCTGGCTCACACCCGCCGGGCCAGCCGCTCGGGCTTTGCCCGTGAATCAGCCACGGGCTGGCAGGGCTGCTCCCTGCCCCTCTCTGCGCGGCTCTGGGGGAGCTTGGCTGCTCCTTCCCCTCCGCCCGGGCTCCTGCCGCCCCCCGAGCCCGAGCACCCCCACGGAGGGATTTGCAGCGCAGCTTCAGCCTGGATTTCATTTC
>VXBS01002813.1:84529-96861 GCA_013400255.1 Sitta europaea | reverse complement strand
TTGTTGGCTCCTGGCTTCTTCCTGGGAAGGCTCTTGCCCACTGCAAGCATCCCTCTCAGAGAATCTACGGCAGCTCATGCCTTCTCCTGGGAGAGTCATGGCTGAGGAGATTCTTCCCAGTCCCTGAATTTGTGGTAGGGATTGTGGTCTCCCTGGGGCAGCTCTTGCTCCCTGAATTCTTCCCAGTCCGAGACTGCTGGGAAGCCTGGGCCACTGCCTGGTAGGGCTCTCACCTGATGCCTTCCTCCCAGTCAGGGAAATCCCTGTAGCTCTCGGGCTCCTCTTGAGACAGCTCTCACCCAAGGCCTTTGTCACAGTCTGAGAGCTCCTGGCAGCTATGGGCATCTCCTGGGGACAGCTGTGGCTCAGCACAGGCTTCTCCTGGAGTCCCTTGCTGTTCATTTCCACTCTAGAGTGCTCTGGCTCCTCCTCGGTGTCAACGGGGACAAAGGGCAGGTCCCCATCCAAGGCCTCCCTCCTCCCTGTCTGCCCCGACTGACTGAGACCCTCTCAGCTCACTCAGGGCCTGGGCTCTCTGTGGGCTGGGTGAGGGGCTGGGGGGCTGGCAGAGAAGAAAAAAAGAGAAAAGGAAAAAGAAAAGAAAAAAGAAAAAAAGGAAAAAAAATAAAAGAAAATAAAAGAAAAAAAAAAGAAAAAAGGAAAGGAAAAAGGAAAGGGAAAAGAAAAGCAAAAAGAGAAGACAAAAGATAAGTAAGTAAGAGAAAAAGAAAAAAGGGAAAAGAAATGTGAAAAAGGGATTTAGATATGGCAAGGTGTGTTAGTTTGAACAGCTCACAGAAGTCAGCTGGCTGGTTTTGAGACTGGTATTTTATTGGACTAATGAGAAAGTGTTTCATCTCTGGTTGTTACTACATTTCAAAGGAAAGGAAGCCTGGGAAGTTTCGCTTTTTGTTGTGGCTGTCGGTGAGAGAGCACCTTCCCCGGGACACCCTGATAAGACCGAGGGGTGGAAAAGGGTGGAGATTTACCTAACTTTCTTCTCTTGAGTGAGAGAAAAATAAAGATGTGTAAAGAGAGCACATGAAAATATATCAAAGTTAGTCAAGAAAAAGTAAAGGTCTAAATAGAGAGTATGGGGAGCTGCTTTCAAGCTGAAAAGACTTTTGTAAGTTATAGTGATCGGCTATAATGAGATTTTTTTAAAAAAACTATAGAAATGTATGGGGAGTTGGAGAGTTTAAATTTTAGACTTGGACAAAAGAATGAAATTCTTTGACAGAGCTGTAATTCCATGAAAAGTTGAACAAAGAGGTGAAGTAAGAAAAACACTTTGCCCTCAAAAGAAGAAGTAGATATCTGTTCCCTGAGATGAAAGTGATCTCAAAAATAAATAAAGACAATCTTTATTTTGAACAGTTTATGTTAAAATAAAACCCCATACATCANGTGATCTCAAAAATAAATAAAGACAATCTTTATTTTGAACAGTTTATGTTAAAATAAAACCCCATACATCAATTTGGTGCAAAAGCAAAACTGTGAGCATGGGAGGAATTTCATGAATGCAAAGGATCCGGGCAGTTGCTGTTCATGAAGAATGGATCCACAAGAGAATTGTTTTCTTGTGGGGGAATTTTCTGTAGCAAATGAGAGGTGCTTCTCTCCCTAATTGAACTAAAGAAAGACTATTTGAGAAATTAAAAACTGTGTGAGATTTCTGAGTGTTGTTTTCTTTACATTGTCAGTTAGGAGATAAGAAGGGTTGGGGAGGGAGGAAGAGTGTTCTAAAAGTTTCATTCTAATTCTTGGGGTTTTTTTTCCTTTTGGTATTAGTTGATAAAGTCTTATTACTTTTCAGCTTAATCCTGCTCTTGATTAGAAAATTTCAAATTAGCAAACCCAAACTGAAACATGAATTAGTGTTTCTGCCCAGTTTCGAATTGAAACCATGACACAAGGCAAGGCAAAAGCAATGAAAAGACAATCAAAAGGAAAAACAAATAAGGCCATGTCTG
The DNA here is from genome assembly GCA_013400255.1 of Sitta europaea. NCBI lineage: Eukaryota > Metazoa > Chordata > Aves > Passeriformes > Sittidae > Sitta > Sitta europaea. The sequence continues at coordinate 94,885 of VXBS01002813.1, read as the reverse complement.
TATTTACTATGAGACCCTTTGAAAATGTATCTGCATTAAATGGGAGGACATATGTTCTGATAGGTTCCTGAGAGGATCAATAAAAAGCAATTACAGGAAATATTTAAGCAAATAATGGTTTTAAGTATTTACATAGATGAACGTATCAGGAAAATGGCACTGTGTGAAGGTCTTGTAGTGGGAAAAACTTTGCACATTAGACAAAGTACTTGCTGGGAAATATGAATTGCTTTGTCTTGAGTCCTTGTGTTTCTGCTGTAGTAAAAAAATCTAGACTTGACTTATACATATGGTATTTTAAAACTAAAAATATCCACTTGGAGATTGTGTGATTATTTTAGTGAGAACGACAGGACAGCCTAACACATTTTTCTTCAAACAACAACCAAAAAAGTTAATTCACTTTTTCAGGCTAGTTGATAAAATCAAAAAAAAACCCTTTTAAAAACTGCAAATTAAAAACATGACTCTAATTCCTGTGGAGGTTAATGTTACAGAGACAAAGTGTCTTTTTTGTTGTGATAGCTCTGTAGCAAAGGGAAATTTTATGAAAACAATTGTAAAAAAAATGTAAAAAATATATAAAAAATCTTGAAATAATAACCTCTCTGTATTGCAAGTTTAGTCTAGGAATATATAACTTGTAAAAAAATCATAAAATTAAAGGAAGCATGAAAATCACTCTGTTAAATTTCACAACGTTATAGAGCAGGAACTTACCCTTAATTTTTTTTTTTTTTTTAATTTTGATATCAACCACTTCAGTGATTTATGTGGATTTTTTTCTTCATGATGTGCATTTTATGGTGTATTGAGATAGTCTTAAATTTCCATTAATAGTATTTGGATACTTTTATTTGCTCTTAGTTGCATTTTGGGGACCCCTTAAGGTTTATAAATACGTAGCAATTGAAGAATAGATTTTCTTTTTCACAGGGGATAAAACCTTACCAGTCCAGCACTGAGGATATTTGTTGGTGTCACACAAGAGGGCCTTTATGTGGAGAGAAGGCCTAGAGTTGAATTTAGGGGCTGGGAGAGGACAGATTGGGATCTCTTAAATTGAAATTGTCTCAAGGCTCATGGAAAACTGGCAAGGATAGAAAGTATTTCCTTGTCTTCGATATGAAATTGTTATCCTCACTGTTTCTGTGCAGGAACTGTTACACTTGGTAAAGCAGAGGACAGGAAGAGGAGATTACATGTTGTGGCTCATGTTTATTTTAGTTTCATTTAGTTATTGCTGAGATTTAATGTTGATGGTTTGTTCTCCTGTTCCTCCCCATGTTCACTCCCAAGTTAGTTCATTCACAAAGTTGTGTCCTCCCACCAGTTTCCCTTTTTGGCTTTTCCCCACCCTCTGTTCCAGTCCTTTCCCTATCAATCACTGTTACCCAACCCCTTGTTCCAGCTCCTTCCATGCCAATCCTCCCCAGAGCCAGTCCCTTCACTGCCTCTCCCGCTGGGCATTCCAGGGTGTCACCCAAACCTTGACATCCCATTGGAGCACGTGACCCCTTCCCTCCTCCCATCTACCCTGATTCGTCCCAAGACGCATGACTCAATCCTTCAGCTCCACTCCTGAGTTATCTCCACTGGGCAATGTGTTGTACCTACCCCATTTTGTGTCTGTATAAAACCCTGTGCACAGAGCTGCACAGGGCTCTTCTCACCCGTTTCCCTTCGACCCCAATAAACCGTTTGGTTGGAACCTCAACCTTAGAGAACCTCTCTCTTGCTTATCTACCCCAAACCCTGGACTTAGTGAGGCAATCTACACCTGGGAGCATTGGCTCTGAAGGTTCAGCTGAAGGCACAAACCCCATGCCTCAGCTGTTCCCCACACTTGGTGCAGTGCTGGTGTGTTTTGAGCTAGGCTGGGCTCTGGTCAGCCGCATCAGTTACATGGTTTTGGCTCTGGATTGCCTGGGTGTGTGCAAGGGACAAGTCCATTTGATGAACTGCTGATGTCATTCCTAGGAAAACTGTCATTCAGCTGTGTGGGACTGGCAGTCAGGGCAATGAATGAGGCAGAAGGTCATCTTTGGTTTCCCCATGTCCCATCCACAGCCAGAAGAAAAGTGGCAGAGCATGCTAGGAAAATAAGGGGTAATTTGTTGTTTGAGGACACTAATCATACAGTTAAGTCTTACAGTATAAAGAAAAGTGTTTATTTTTTGATTTTGATATGTATAGATTTTGGACAATGACTAGGGATTGTAGAATGAGATCACTACCTCTCCAACCCTACTGGATAAAGTAGTAGTTCATCAAATGTCCCTTTATCAGAAAGGAATGCATAAAAATTCCTTGTTTATGTTACAAACCATGGGAAAGTGCACTATAAAAATTCAAACATCATAAGGCTGTAGAAATCCAGGGTGACAGTAATTATCCACCCAGACAAAGGGTGAATGTGAACTGCTTTATAAAATATAGGAAAACAAAGGGAAAATTAGAAAGGAAAAGAATTCTCTCACAGCTTTCACTTACAATTCTGTCACACGGCAGGACTTGGGAAAAAAATCTAGGAGCAATTAAACAGTGTGAAATGAACAAAATACAGGGATTGGTGATGTAGGGGACTACACAGACATCAGAGTGCTGATGGCTCTCTGGGGGCAGTAAAGGGCTGCATCACACCTTCAGCTAACATCTCAGCAGGGCAGCTAAATGCAAATGTCATTGCTCTTGGGAAGCTGGAGCTGCTCCATGTACCTCACTCACAGCCTTCCAAGTTGTTTGCTAAGGCTTCTGGATATCTGGAGGTATTTTCTCTCACAGAGTGAGATGGACCACCTCTGCTGTGAAGAAAAGCTGTTAGAATTGAGATTGTTCAGCCTGGAGAGGAGAAGCTTTGGGGTGACCTCACTGTGGACTTGCAGTGCCTGAAGGGAGCCTACAGAAATATGGAGAGTGAAAATTGACCAGGGCCTGTAGAAGGGGGAATGTCTCACTGCCAGAGGGCAGGGCTGGGTGGGATTTTGGGCAGAAATTCCTCCCTGGAAGGGTGGGCAGGCCCTGGCACAGGGTGCCCAGAGCAGCTGTGGCTGCCCCTGGAACCCTGAAATTGTCCAAGGCCAGGCTGGTTTCTTGGGCTTGGAGCAATCTGAGAAGGTGGAAGGCATTCCCATGGCAGGGATGGTGCTGGATGGATTTTAAGGTCCCTTCCAACCCAGACCATTCTGTGATTATATGAAAATATTTGCTCTGTTAGGCTTTGTGAACTACCTGAGAACATTTCTGGTTCCCAGTATAACAGATGGCTCCAGACAGTTTCCAACAGCAGTGTTTCAACTCTTAGATGTCTTAGGGTTGTTCTGCTGGCCTCATAAAAGTTTCCCAAAATGTATTTAATTAGATTCCTCAGTCCCTTTTGCAAGAATGAAATTGAAAAGTTCTGCAGCCCTTTTAAACTTGAAAAGAAGTTCCAAAACAAATGCAGTTCTTGAGTGTGAAACCTTTGTCAAGTACATTTATCAATTACAGAATGTACTCTCAGTTCATAATATTACAATGCATCATAAGACACCTTTCTCATTCTTAGTTCTTCTATGTCATATTTTATGTAGCCCTAAAGCATTTTTAACCCTCCTGATCTTTAAATAGCTCTAATTTTCTGTAATTAATAAGATATAATATAACAGATAAGCAACCTACGACTCATCCCTACTTAACTGTTTCATGCTAAAAATGCAGAGCCTGATCATTCAGCTCATTAACAAAGATGCAAATCAAGGCAGGATCTGTGTTAAGGCCCAGAAAAACGATTTATACATTATACAGAGAACAACAAAGGTTTTTAAAAGAGTAAACAAGATTTCATTTAAAGAAACACAAAATAATCACCTCCTCCTTTGTGCTGCTAAAATATGAGATGAAAAAATGCAAACCCATGGCATTTGTAGTGTACTGGAGGATTTGTATGCTCATCGCATAATTCAGAATATATTATGCAGAAAAAAATTGCAGGAAATTGAGAAAATTTTCATTTTTGTGGGTGCATGGTAGCTGCTTGCTAGAAACACGTATAAATGCCTTTTCTAGATACATAAGGGTAACTGCAGATAAATGGTGTTTTTTTGTGCCACCTAAGGGGCTTTTAATTTAGAGAGCATGTAGTGTGGATACATTAAAAAGACCAAGGTTTTTGTCATGTGGTAATTTGTGTGGTAAAACTACTTGAGAACAAAAAGTATGTAAGAAAAAAATAAGCTACATATATAAAATGTGAAGCTCATTATCAAATTTGAAGTGCAGTTTTGCAAAACTGCTATCATTCAATTCTTTGCAATAATTATATAGTTAAAATGTCAATTAAAACCTTCCTCTGTGACAAAATGAAGAGTTAAATTAAAAATAAATTTATGGAACTTCCAAGAAAAGCAGAGAAGCTGTGGCAAAAACACTCTTGGATGACTAGCATAAATGAAATATGATTAATTTGATGAAACCATGTATATGACTTCTTGAACTCTGAGTGTGCTATCTGATAATGATGGTGCTGCTGGTGATGGTAATATTACATTTTATTTAATTAATCTTTTTTTTTTTTTTTTTTTCTGTCTTAAACAAATTTGTAAATTTATGAAAGAAAAGACTATACATTTACCCCACTGGGATATGAAATATGGGTTTGGATGGTCAGTTTCTGTTTTAGAAATAATTCTTCTTTTCTGTAATATACCTAAATAAAAATGCACTGATTAAAGAACCCAATTCATCATTGACAGAGATCGATTGATGCATTACTATGTGATGCCACAATAATATATCATTTATAAATCTTCATAAACCATAGACTTTTCCTATTCCTTGTGTCTTTAAATATGTCAATGGTTTTGCAGCTTCTGCTATTGGAAGGTAATATTTTCAGGAAGTATACTTAAAGAGAGTTCATTTTACTGGAACTAGACCATCAAGAAATCATATTGGCTTTCTCATGTACTTTGCTAGATGGTGATAAATTTTCTTGTCTTTAAGGCTTTTTCAGTTGCTGGGTTTTCCATCATACGTGATGACTAACTTTATATTAAAATTTAAATAGTTTTCCATTTGTTTTCTTCTTTGCATGGCAGCAACAGACTTGTTTGTCTTGCAGCGTGTAAACATAATCAGAATAAATGTTCTGCAGCTATGATTTATTTAGGACAAATAATCCTGAATTTGCAAGTTCATAGAATCACAGAATCCCAGGTTGGAAAGGACCTCAAGGATCACCTGGGTCAAACTTCCCTGGCAAAATCACAGTCCAGGCAGGTGGCACAGATCCCTGTCCAGCTGAGCCTTAAAAATATCCAATGTGGGGGAATCCATCACTTCCTTGGGGCGATTATTCCAGTGGTTGTGGGGGATATTTTTCCTCTGTGTCCAACCAGAGAAAACCTTTAAACAGAGGGACCAGGGGTGAGGTGTCTCCTCAGCCTTCTCCCCTCCAGGCTGAACACACCCAGCTCTCTCAGCCTCTCCTCACAAGTCAGACTTCCCACCCTTGGCTCCTCTTTGTGGCCCTTCCCTGCACCCTCTCCAGCCTGACCACCTCTGTAAAAAACTGTATTGAAAACCTTGGAGGAATCCAATTGGATTGTTGCCTGGAAAATAGAAAAGATCTTCCCAAAATGGTTAGAGTGAATATTAAAGCAAACCTTTAATTGAAAGCTTTCAGGTACAACATATGGCAAAAACTGCACGTGATACAGTAATGCTACAATTTTTATAAGGTTAGTCAAGTAGTACATCATCTATTGTCTAATTAAACATTTACTGTATTAGGGAATAAAACCTGGGGTCCTGCCCCAGTGGAAGCAGTCCAGAGGTTTCTTTTGCCCCAGTTCTGTTATCTCTGGTCCAGATTCTGGTTGGAATAAAAAAAAACCTTCCTTGTAGTTGGTTCTCATCTTGGAATAAGATTAAACAATATTTTAGGAATGTTTTTATAAGGTCAGCTTAGTATTCCTAAATGTAGGGAATAAAGACAGGAAATGTACTAGAACCTACAGCCATGCTTTAGCAATCTACACAGCCACAGATATATGAAATATATAAAAAGCTAAAAATTTAAGGCATCAAGGTAATGGCCACTGTTCACTCCACATCAGCCAAACAGAAGACTTTGTCATAAAGGGTGGTCAGGTTTTTCAAGTACAATTTGTTCTTGGTGGATTCATGCTGGCTTTTCCTATTCATGTGCTTCCTCTGACTTTCAATAACCCCCAAGAGGATTCATTCCAGAACTTTCCTAGGGACTGATGAATGACTGATGGGCTTAAAACTGTCTGTGTCCTTCTTTGAGACTTTGTGGATTGGTGTTTCATTAGTCTTCTAGTCTTCTGGGAAGTCCCCCAACCTCCATGGCTCCAGAAAGAAGCAAAGAAAAATCTTCTCATTCATGTCAGCCAACATTCCTAACACCACTGATGAAATGATCACACAGTCACAGAATGGTTTGGGTTGGAAGGGACCTTAAAAATTATCTTGTTTCACAACCTTCAACACCCTCAACAAGAGCAAGTTTTTCCAAGCTCCTTCCAACCTGGCCTTGAACCTCCAGGGATCGGACACCAGGATGCATCAATTTTTAGGGGTCAAGCTTCAGTTGATCTCCATTTCTCTTCAGCAGTGTAGACGCTTTTTCTCCTTTAAAAATCCAGGCCAGAAGGGTCTAGAAGGTTTTCCATTGGTTAAAAGTTGAAATTGAAACATTCATCTCATACAGAGAAGTAATTGGACTTGTCAGTGTGTTCTGTTTCAAGGAAAAAAGCCAAACACCACCAAACAGAAACAGAAAAAAAAAATTAAATCAGAGTCCAAAGGGAGAGAGTTTGAATGGTGAAAACTGGTAGAGCAGAAGCAAATTTATTGACTCAGTAGAGTAACTGCTGGAAAAAGGTGTTTTGACACAGAATACTCTGATATCTCAATATGCAGGAAAGAAGATGTGTATTTTCAAAAAAATATATATTTCCACTTTGGGAAGGAAAATTAATGATGAGTTCAGTGAGCAAATTTGGGTTGAAACACATCTGAAATCCTTACATCAATTCTTTTGCTGCTTGTACATTTGCATAAACATGATTAGGAGAACTTAGAACGCTGTTGGGTGTAAATTAGACATATTGGAATTATGTGGATTTTCAGCTATACCCCATCACCCAGAAAAATTATAACAAGTGTTTGTGATTAAAAGAAATGTGAAGAGTTCTTGCTCATTTAGAATATTAGGATGGGCTGGGGGATGCTAATGAAGTGCAAAATTAAATTCTAACAATTCTATAAATATAGGCAGAAAGAAAACTAAAGATAATGTTGGACTTCCAGGGACAAGATAAACTGTTTTGAAACTATGGAAAGATAGTAAAATGAAATAATTTTTAGGGTGTGTTGTGCTGAGGGTGCATCTTGGTTGGGTGTGGTTTCATAAAATCCCGCCAAAAACCCCCAAACGACTTACTGAGTTTAATGTACATGATAATCTAACAGAGAAGTGAACTTTTGAATATGGCAGGAATTTGCTGGACCATTAGTTAGAAATTTATCTTAAATGAGAGAGAATTGATGATTTTAGTAAGACAGAGTCACTACATTTTGCTCCAGAAATCGTGATGAATAGCCAAGTTTTCTTGATAATACATGACATTTTGCACAAAACAAGAAATGTTTAATATTTCTTCTTTTCCTGAAATAAGCAGAGATGCACTTCCAGAAGTAGAAACTCTTGAAAATACAGTTTAAAATATGTACATATTTTTGGTAATATCATCTGCATGATACTTCAATGTTTATCTCCATTTGCATTTCAATAGGTTGCAACACTTTTAACAAAGGGAAAGATTTTAAGGGGCTAGAGAAAAAAGATATACCAGAAACAGATAAATACAGCTTAAACTGTATCACACAGTAAGGTTAGATTGAAAAAAGACTGCTGAGGGAAACTATAAGGTTATCTTAAAACGACCAAAGCAAGGAAATTTAAAATTGACAGGACTGATTTCTTTTGTTACTTTAAATCCATAAAGCCATTTTTGTATTGCTTTCATATTCAGTTTCTATACTAACACAGTGAAAAGAATAGAAGAATTCACTTCTGCTAAATATGTTTAGTTTTACTGCAAATTTTTGGAGGGAGAGAACAGTCAAATAAAAATCTTTGCACTCTTTATTCAATGAGTCCCTTATGTGCTTTGTTATTCATTGAACTGCAGCAGTAATAGAAGAACTAAATAATTCTAGCCAGTTGTTCCAAACCCTAATATTTTCAGTTGTGTCTCACTGGCATTTTCAAACCTCAGATTTGATCATTCTAATCAAAAGAAATACTGTGGAAATACTTTTTTTGGTTGTTGTTACTAGTATTAAAAAAAGAATTTTCATATTAGTTTTGGAGCCCTCTCTAAAAATTGCATGTTGCTTCCTGCTTGCCTTTGTATTGCTTGTTCGTGTTAGTTTAAACAGTAACAGAGGTGGATTAAAATGACTTCAAGTATTTAAAATATGCTTTTGTGAAAAACTTAATTTCTTGCAAAATCTCTTTTGCTGCCTTTATATATTCTTCATTCACCTTCCTAAAATTGTAGTTGCACACAAGAGAGGGAGGCTTCGCTTGGGGTTAAAGCACTGACTTTATTTGTCCCACTGTGGGAACAACCTCGATCACAAGTGGCAGCTCTGGCAAAGCCCCAGGCAACGCCCCCATACCCCAGAATGCAGCACCTTATAAAGGGGGGAGGAATCAGGGGTGGGGTCTGACTCGGGACCAATTAGGGATAAGTGGGGGATGGCTCTCTAACTTAGTGACAGGTAGGGAAACAAACTGGGATACAGCAGGGGGGAGGAAACAGAGACTGTCCAATCACCCTGTGAACCTGTTAGAACTTTCCAGGCTGAAGGTGAGGCCACAGAGTGACAGACAGGTCCGGGAGTTACAGAACTCGAGATTGGCAAACAACAGAACCGGGATGAATCAAACAGGGAAAGGACATAGGGGGTACATGGAATGAACCACTTAACAGTATAAAAATATTAAAAACTCAAATACACACTGCCACACACAAGTATTTCTCTTACCCTGCAAAGCCCTTTAGAAATGTGGCTGAACTTTGTTTTACTTTAAAAACTGCTGACATCTCCACACATTGGGTGACTTCATTAGAAAGCGTGGCTCCTTACCTAGAACCTCACATGTGCACTGGTTTAATTCTAAACAGACCTCGATGCCCAGTTGCAGATTTTCTGTGTATTTGCTGATTAGTTTCAATATTTACCTTGTACTTCCGTGGATTTCCTTTTGTTTCTTCCCCCATAACCACTTCTGCTCCCAGTGATGCTGCAAACATTCCAGACTACTGCAGGAGTGATAAATGGTGTTGATGCCTTAGGGTGATACCTAAGTAAATTAGCTGCTCAAGCTAAACTGTTCAGTTTCAATTTTTGATACTGTTTTGCAGCACTGGCTTTTCATTCACCACTGAGCTGGCTTCGCTTGCTTTGTGATTTAATTATTCTTCACAGGGTAATGAAAATTTAGAAATGTGTAAGGAAGACAAATGCAGTTCTGCAGCTGAAGCTACACAAGAACACAGTGGCTAGGGAATTATGCAGGGATTTCTGAACTGCAGAAAGCAGTTTAAAAGCTTTCAGAATGTGCACTCTGTAGAAACAGCATTTTGCCTAGAGGATTCAAGTACTTTTATATTTTAAGATACAGAGCTCTTTAAGCCAAAAAATCCTTCTTATCCTTTCCCATCTGTTTAGAAGGGTCAATATCAGATATCCAGGGGAGAATGGAAAAAGATTATTTTTTACCAAAAAGAGAACTGCTGGAACAGAAGACCTGTCTTCACATTAGCAGGACTTTGCACACCTTTCCCTGGGAATGTTTTTTTTTTCTTTCAATGCAGGGCTTCCAAGTCTTCAGGAACATGACAATTCATGGAACTAAGTCCAGCACAAATTCATGCTTATTTGCTCTCTTTCAAACAGGGAGAAACAAAAAGAAAGTCACAACTAATGTAGTTCTAAACTTGTTTATCTATTTATTCTCCCATAAGTTTTAAAGATAATTTTATGACTCTGTTGGCAAGTTGTGCTTGCTTGGCTTCAAGGCAGAACACAGAAGGATTTTTCAAAATGCATGATTTTTAAATTCTTTGTTTTTAACTGCATGCAATGCCATGTAGGTACTTCAAATGTTCAGTGGCATTCTTTCCACCTTTTGTGCCTGAATTTGGTCATTCATTTGTAGCTCCTTCTGTGTGTCTGAGACAATCTTTCATTTCCAGCCCACCAATGATCACTCTTTCCTTAATCCTCCTAATAATTTCCTAAATCCCCTTTCCTCCTACAATTATATATATATAT
>VXBS01002813.1:29604-49611 GCA_013400255.1 Sitta europaea | reverse complement strand
CAAAATTATATATATTTATTACTGTTATTAATTAATAGGCTCACATTTTCACTAAAGCCTTGTTGGACATAAATGGAATATTTTAATATCCCTCTTTCATCTCTGGTGTTTTGTGGAGAAGGGAAGTCACCAAACGTTGGACATAGTAAGACAGGTTTCTGATTTACAGTTTTAACCTATGGGAAGGAATGCATCCTTATGTCCCATAGATTAAAAATCATTTTCTAACAAGCTTGTTTTTACTTTTTATGTTTAACAAACTTGTACAAGGTGCTCAAGGGTTTGGGAGGGCCTGAGCTCTCTGAGTGCAGGGGATTTCCCAGGATTGATCACGGGATTGTGCAGACTAGAAAGAACACTCAAGGTTGTGTTTCCCAAAGCAGGGATTAAATTTAGACTTGGATTAGCATCCTCAGGGCCCTGACTGGCCAAGAAGTAAAAAAAGGAAAAGGAAATAATTCCAGGACAGAGATTTTGCCAAATTTCTGGGAGCAGTTCCAGTACTTAATCACCCTGACCTTGAAAAGTCTTCTTCTTAATGTAGAGATCCAGTGGAAATCTCATTTTGTGCCACCTGTGTGCCTCTCATCTCTCAGCTGTGCTGCTCTGAGCCTTTTTTTGTCTCCTGCATTGGGATCTTGCCTTTTTGGCAATTAAAACTGAATTTAAATTCACCCCTAACCTTTCCTTCTTGAGGCTAAACCAACTGAGCTCCCAGTCTTTCCTCAGCACAAACATTTCTGTGCTGGTGTCCTCTGACAATGATTTCCAGCATGTTCAGACTCTTAATGTTTTCAAAACAAAGTCATCACAGCAGGGCAAAAAAATTGTGAGTCTTCATCACCACCAAATATTGAGGTAACAGCTGAAGAACAACATCTCAGAGTGACGTAAAATCTGTGCCTGTGCTCCTCAACTCCACATAAACATGGTTATTTGAAGTAGCATGCTGTTTCAGATTTCTAGTCTAGTACATCTTGCTAAAAAGACAAGGAAGGTTAACCTTAACCTAGTTATAATGCAATTTTTAGCATGATAGATCAAAACTGATTTTGTCTGTGTGTGGAGAACCCCTTGGAATTATCTGGTTCTTCTCAGGGTCAGGATTAAAAGACAGAATTCTTGCTCGGACTTGGATGTTTATTATCTCTTATCTGAGTCACAGTCTCACTGACCGTAAGTGCTCCTACATGCTGAGGTAACAAGGAAAAATAGATTACAGAGTGAAGTTTCAAGGTTTTTTTAAGCCTAAAATACCCGACTATGAGATGCCAACTAATTTATTTTAATTTTTAATGCAATAGCCAGTCACTAATGTCTTGCACTGTGGACTTCTCAAAACAATCACACAAAATCACCCAAACTTGTGAAGAATAAGAAGGAGAAAGAAGGAGAGAAAGGAGAAGGAGAAGGAGAAGGAGAAGGAGAAGGAGAAGGAGAAGGAGAAGGAGAAGGAGAAGGAGAAGGAGAAGGAGAAGGAGAAGGAGAAGGAGAAGGAGAAGGAGAAGGAGAAGGAGAAGGAGAAGGAGAAGGAGAAGGAGAAGGAGAAGGAGAAGGAGAAGGAGAAGGAGAAGGAGAAGGAGAAGGAGAAGGAGAAGGAGAAGGAGAAGGAGAAGGAGAAGGAGAAGGAGAAGGAGAAGGAGAAGGAGAAGGAGAAGGAGAAGGAGAAGGAGAAGGAGAAGGAGAAGGAGAAGGAGAAGGAGAAGGAGAAGGAGAAGGAGAAGGAGAAGGAGAAGGAGAAGGAGAAGGAGAAGGAGAAGGAGAAGGAGAAGGAGAAGGAGAAGGAGAAGGAGAAGGAGAAGGAGAAGGAGAAGGAGAAGGAGAAGGAGAAGGAGAAGGAGAAGGAGAAGGAGAAGGAGAAGGAGAAGGAGAAGGAGAAGGAGAAGGAGAAGGAGAAGGAGAAGGAGAAGGAGAAGGAGAAGGAGAAGGAGAAGGAGAAGGAGGAGGAGGAGAAGGAGGCAGAGGAAGAGGAGGATGACGACGATGATGACAATGACGAGGAGAAGAACAAGAACAGCAAGAACAAGACTATGCCCTAAGCCCTCCATATTGTTACATAGATATTATTTTAACCCACCACCTTAAATTCCAAGTCTCTCACCCTGTGATCTAACACTCTTCNGTTAAATTCTAACTCTCTCACACTTCTATCCAACTCCACACTCACACTCTCAGCTGTCACTCAGCTTTGGAATCCTTTCCCATGGCCTCAGCTCAAATGCAGTGTATCTTGGTGGATCATTTTCTGTCAGCACAGAAAGCCTGAAATCCTCTCTGTCCAGGCTTCCAACATCTGTGTAGGAATGAGTCTTAGAGGTGCCTTTCAAATCCTTTGAACAAAAAAAATAAAGATTGCCTTTTACTTTGTGTGTTCCATTGTGAGACCTCACCTGAAGCCTAATTTATTTTAATTTTTAATGCAATAGCCAGTCACTAATGTCTTGCACTGTGGACTTCTCAAAACAATCACACAAAATCACCCAAACTTGTGAAGAATAAGAAGGAGAAAGAAGGAGAGAAAGGAGAAGGAGAAGGAGAAGGAGAAGGAGAAGGAGAAGGAGAAGGAGAAGGAGAAGGAGAAGGAGAAGGAGAAGGAGAAGGAGAAGGAGAAGGAGAAGGAGGAGGAGGAGAAGGAGGCAGAGGAAGAGGAGGATGACGACGATGATGACAATGACGAGGAGAAGAACAAGAACAGCAAGAACAAGACTATGCCCTAAGCCCTCCATATTGTTACATAGATATTATTTTAACCCACCACCTTAAATTCCAAGTCTCTCACCCTGTGATCTAACACTCTTCTATCCAACTCCACACTCACACTCTCAGCTGTCACTCAGTTTTGGAATCCTTTCCCATGGCCTCAGCTCAAATGCAGTGTATCTTGGTGGATCATTTTCTGTCAGCACAGAAAGCCTGAAATCCTCTCTGTCCAGGCTTCCAACATCTGTGTAGGAATGAGTCTTAGAGGTGCCTTTCAAATCCTTTGAACAAAAAAAATAAAGATTGCCTTTTACTTTGTGTGTTCCATTGTGAGACCTCACCTGAAGCCCTGGCAGTGCCCCAGGCCAGGCTGGACACTGGGGCTGGAGCAGCCTGGGATGGTGGGAGGGGTCCCTGCCATGGCAGGGGTGCAATAGATGAGCCTTAAGGTCCCTTCCAACCCAAGTCATTCTCTGATAAAAGAACCAAATTGATAACTGGGAGAAAAATATTGATTTCCAAAATACTTTAATTGGGATCCCACTGCCTATCCAGACTGCAATGGAGCAGAGCATCCAATACTCTATACTTTGGAGAAATTATTGCTTTACTGTCCTGATGTCTCCATTCTTTACACTGCATTTATCTGGATATTTGCCCTAGATGTGCCTTTATGCATGATCTGTGATGGGTTTGGGGTGACAGTGTCCCCAGCTGCTTTTCAACTCATGGTTGCTCCCCTCTCCTCACAACTTCTCCAGTCCTGACAATGAATTCAATTCTCAAACTTTTGTGCTGAATCAGAACATCAATCTGAGTATTTCCCTTCTTCTTTTATGGGGTTTTTGTGGGCAGGAATGCTGTTGTGAAGAATTTATGAACTTGAAATCTTCCCTAACTACAGGGTTATTGCCTTTTCTAGAGGATTAAATCCAAGCTACCTCACAGTTAAAGTTCTCTTCACTGTAGGGTTCAGCACTGGCAGGAGCTGTCCCAGGGTCTTTAAAACTGCTGGATGTTTTCAGGGGGTTGTAAATGATCTAAGTGGAGCCCAGGATATATACTAACAGATCTCAAGTAATTAGGCAGAACACCCACATGAGAAGAAGGAGTCTTACAAGTAATTATTTTCCTAAAGCAATGTAAGGCAGGGATGTACGACAGAATTCATTCTTTTATCTGCAACTTGGGCCTAGTTTTGGAAACAGAACAGATTCCAGATTCCAAATATATGCTACATTACAAATATTTTTTATCAGAAGAATTCAATATGATGTTTCAAAATAACGCCCTTTTTTACCTTTGAACAAGCAATAAATAACGGCAATTAAAACAAACAAAAAGAAAAGGGTAAAGATATATCCAATAAAACCATAGGGGAATTGCCACTGTTGATTATGTCTCTAAATTATTTTGAAGTCTGCATTAATGAAACTGCAAACTGAATTAAGTACCTTCATCTGCTTCTGGAAGCTGCTCTGTCTGATCCATTAAAGAATACACATTTTCACTGCAGTAATCAGAGGTTTAAATGGGCTTAATGTAATTAGAAAAACCCTTGGAGATATATATTATCTCTTATGAAAATGGATATGCTTCCTAGATTAGAACACATTGTTTCAGCATCAGTGTAGGACTATAAAATTACATCTCTAAGTCTCTAACTTTGTTCAGTCATGGGCACCGGGACCTTGTTGAATATAAAAAGAGGCAGAAGCATATACGTGCAAAAATCACACTGATTACCCCTATTAATACTCTAAAGCTTGGCATGTAAGAGGATCCACAATTGGCACAATACTTTTAAACAATTCTGGAAATATAACTGTGGACATCCTACCCCAACTTAGGATGCTAAAGAAGTGTCAGTCTGTTTGCTAAGACATTTAAACTTAATTTTTCACATCAGAATCCATACAAATAAATCTGTGCTTCTTTGTATGAATGTGAGCTCCTTACACAGAATACAAACCACAATATTCTTTCATGAAAATCAAAAATCATACATACATATCTGCTATTGCCTACACGCAAACATTCATGCACACCCACATTCAGTCTGTGCTTCAGCTTGTAGGATTGCAACTTTCATTTCCTACGCAAGAATCTTAGCAAAGGAATTGTTTAATTTGTGTTTTATGACTTCATCCAGCACATTGTTTTGTCATGGCACTCACCATATAACACTTCAATTTGTTTCATTTAGACTAATAAAATGATAACACCAGTTTTTCTCTTCTTGAGATATGACTGTCTGAATATCTTCAGCATGAATTAATTTTAAGTACAACTTGTTCTGAGATTTTAACATCAGTGTTCATGTGGTTGGGGTTAAGCACAAACTTAAGAGCTTTGCTGGGACTCCAGTCTTACTAAACTGAACTCTCCCCACCCATGAAATCAGTCCCCAAGACAGTAAAAACATGTTTATCAGCCGTGTTTGATGCATGCCTTCTCCTGGAGACGTTTACTGGCTCAAGAAGGCACCAGGGTGCAGCCAAAACTCTACTCCAATGTGAAGGATCAGCCAGAAAATTGCATTTTGCCTTTCAAACTGCTTGATTTTCCCACTCGAGGTGGTTTTGTCAGGAGCAACCTGCCAGCAATGTCATCCTTCCCCCAGAAGGTGTGCCCTGAAACCCTGCCAAGCTGTCTGCAGCGTCAGGAGCAGATATACCAGGAGAGCTAAAAAGGCTGGAGTCTCCTCCCCGGTGCAAAGCTGTTTGTTTGGAGCAATTTTCTCCTGTTTGAGCAATTTGACACAGTAATGGCCAGATGACTGCTGGTTTCCTGATGGATGTCATCTCAGTGATTTCACACTTCTTCTTCTTTTTTTTTTCTTTTTTTTTTTTTCAGATTTTGTTTTTTCTCAGGAAGAACTGTGTTATCTCATATTCCAGTCCCAGGTGCAGAGGGGGACGTGCTAATTGCCATGGAGAAGGACAGACTGCCTGGGATCTGTTGATTACTTTGTCTCAGGAACACTGCAAGTCACCACTGTGCAGTGGTGATTAACACCCAGCCAATTAGCCTGAACCATGGGCTGCTGCAAAAATCAAGGGTTTCGATCCCAATTTTACCAAAATTTCTCCTTTGGCAGCTTCAAAGTTTATCTACATTCCCTTATTCACCAACTGATGATAAATATGCTTCTGCACACCTGAACATTTTGAGGCAAGATTGACTTGGCAAAGCATTTTCAAACAGCTGAAAGGAGTGTTGCATTATAATTTTAGGTGACAGTGTTTAATTTTCTTATTATGTCTCAAACACTTATGTAAGTGTTAAACACTTTTTAACAACCTATGTAGGTTGTTAAAAAACTGATAATTTCTCATAACTTTTGTGGATGAATCATGTTTCCCTTGGTTCTCTTGCTTTACCCTCCATTCTTTTAAAATTTGGCTATTTAGCAAGAAAATGTGATCTTAAATAATGAGTAATACTTCTATGACAAAATTAGGCAGTTTTTGTTGGCTTTATTTTGAGACTAATAAAATAATGTCAGGATAGATGTGTTGCAATATCCATATCCCTGGTTCCCTCACCTTCAGATAATAAATGTTTCTGAAACCTGACCCCAAACCAAAGTCTTACAGGTTCTGAAAAGCTGTGAGTCACAATGTGTGCATCAATATTTGGCTACAATATTAACATTTTCTCTGCTTAACCTAAGAGTTTTGCCTTTTTGCGAGGTGTGTTTGAATTTCCCTCCCAACTGGAAACACTGAGCACAAAATGTACATTATTAATTTCTGATTTTGTGATTCACTTTACTCCTCTTATATTTGTTTTTTTTTTTCTGATCTTCAAGTGGAGGATAGTAGTTTGCGAAATAACTTTTTGGAGTCCTTGGCCAAACAGCAGTAGAAAAATGACTTACATAGAAAGCATCTTGTGTGGCCTGCAATTTCTGATATGGAAATAAAAAGAGTGTTCTCATTTCATTGATTGACATATAAATTCTAAATAACTGTGAAGACCAGTGTAGGAGCAGTTAATTCAGTTTTAGTGGGGATTACATATCCAGAAAATGCGAGTCCTTTAGTATGTCATTAACACAGTGAAATAGTGCAATTACAATGTATGATCTTTCTTCACTTGTCTCCTTTACAGTTGTGAGCATCAGAAATCCTCAGAATTTGCCTAAAATATGTAAGGCTGTGATATTTGATAGAACACTTAATGAGTGATTGCAATAGAATGGCTGTTAAGAATCCCAGTACATTTGTAATGTTTTTGGCAGGCAGGATAAGAATGTTTTCTGTCCTCAATACCTTTGTTTACTTAAAAACACAACTGTTCTTTCTAGTTAGGAACTAAGTAGTCTCCAGTCTGCTGTTCAAAAATAAAATGACAACTTATATGGAGATAATTATGCAAGAATGGGAACACTGCTTAATTGAAACAATCAGTTCAGGCAAAAATACAGAATCTCAAATTTGGAAGTGACAAGATGTTACAGGACCCTGGTTTTATTGATATTTCTTTGTCTTTTTCTCTAAATTCTTAAACTGATAGAAAACAGCCATGCTCTACCAGTTAGTTCTTTAATTTTTTGGGTTTTTTGCTTGTTGTTAGTTGAAGGAAAATATATAATTTTTCTTTTATGCCATATGCTGCCTAGTTGCAGAGCATATTTTATACAATGCTGTGTGCAAGGATCCTGGGTTTGTGAAACAGGACTGAAAAAAAATATACAACACAAGGAGTGGAGGATCTCATTTTGAGATAACTGCACTAGGGTTCACCTACATGCATGTTCAACCACTTAATTAAGAGAAAGAGACACCTATTTAAGGTTTTCTAATGAGTGAAGGAGGACCTCAGTATTGCAAATGCAGTCTGAATTAATCCTGTCCATCTCTGCTCCAAATGAAAAATTAAAAAAAAAAAAAATATTGGTGTTCACAGCCTAGTTCAGAAAATGAATTGAGATTTAACTTAGACACATGCTTGTTTTGCAAAACCAAAACATTTCCTCCTTCTAGATTATACAGCACTTCTAGGATTTGTGTCTCCAAGGAAATAGAATTTTGGGGCCTCAAAGGAGAGTCCTTGTATCTTGGCTTAGATCCAGTAAAAAAAAGAGATTTGTTTAAAAATAGTCATTATTGGATTTTGCATTCCAACTGAACAAAAGACCATTCTCAATCCAGTGAATTTATCTAAAAAGTTAATTTTTAATGGATTTTAAGCTTTATTTGTAGGAAGGATATGAACTACGTTTAATTCTTCACAGATAATCTGTTTTTATTCCAGCCATTTAGGAACAGCAGATCTAGGATTGACTTTTCTTTCTTTTATTTCTGTAAAGTTCTTCTGTTCTTTATCTGAACTTTTCACTTGTGAGCATGGCTTTAAAGGTTGCAAAATGAGCTCCAACTCTCATCATCAGTCACCAGATAAAATCAGAGTGCCCTTCCTTGCTCAGCTCAACAACACACACTTCTCAGTGTTCCATAATCAGGATTTTGGACAGTTTTTTTTAAACCCTGGCATTGGTGCCATTTTTAATAGCTTTAAATCCTCCTTGTCTTCCTCACCACTTCTCTCAGTATTATGTATCATGGATGGAATGGACCTCAGGAGGTTTTTTTTAGCCCCAAACCCCATCAAAGCAGGGTCAACACAAAATTCACACCTACTTCCCCTGGGCTTTGACAGAGTCTTGAAATAACCTGTCTTGGCAACACTGATTGCCCTCATATAGTTCTTCCCTCTTTTCTGTATTTCCAATCAGAAATCATGTCAGTAAAAAGCCTCTTTTTGTTCTCACAGGTGTTAGGAAGATGATCTTAAGTCCCCTCACATTTTTTTTTCCCCTCCATTTCAAAACAAAATCTACTTCCTTCAGCCTCTCCTCACATGGCAAATCTGAAACATTTTGCTGAATTTATCTACACCTTTCCTACACTGGGAACCCAAAACGTTTTGCAGTAGAGCCTGAACAGTTGAAAATAACACCAAAATGCTCCTAACACGTGCTTTTAAAGCACACGCTTGGTGATTTTGCACCAAAATATCACTCTGCTGTTTTTCCCACTCCTTTATTTTATGGCATGCATATTGTTAAGCAGCTGTGCCAAGCTTAATTACTCTGAATCTAATAGTAATAGATTTTTTCTTGGTCTTTTGACTCTGCACTTGCTGCTGTTTGTGAGACTATATTTCTGGAAGATAACACTCTGGTGCTGTGCTATATGAAATATATATATCATTTACAGAGATGAATTATACAGTCTAACTGGAATATGAATTATATATAAAATAAATGCATAATTTATGCCTGTGAGTATCTATTGTGTACACAGGATGATTTTTGAATTCCACCTTTTCTGCAGCAGTCAGGTTTCATTAGCAACACTCCTCCTAAAATCTACAACTTTCCCAAAATTTTTGTGGCATTATGACATACTGCATTAGTTTATCTTTTGCAATGTGGACAGTGTTGTATAACTTGTTTATTTCTTCAGTTGTGGGTTTTTAATTGAATATTCCCAGTAAATGTGAACGTTTTAATTAATATTCATTTGCCTGTGATCCTGGTGGACAAAAAGCCTTATGATGATACAAAAGTTGCTCCCTCTGGAAAATCTAGAAAATTAGGGTATTTATTTGCATTCTTCTTACATAAAATATATTTCATTTTGCACCTAGACTAATATTTCCTTCACAGTGAAAATATCAGAAAGTCATGCAAAGAACCCAGTTATTCTTCATTATATTTCCTTATAATTAGACTACATGTCAAATGTCTTGATCTGTTTAATATTTTCTGAAGCAGGACATGTAAAACCCATAGGCCTTCTGTTGGAGAATAATCAAGTTGCCACAAACTGGAATATTTTAAACTGTGGGCATGACAGTTGTAGGCATGACAGAAATTTCAAAAAATCATATTTAAGGAATATTTTTCCCTGGAAATCAATTCAATGGTAATATTTAGATTGGTCTCATAAACTTGTACCAGCCATGTAAGCACTGCACATTTTTAATTAATGATAATTGTGTATTGGGACTCTAGATTCCGTTTCCTAAAATTCTTTCTCTCTTGAATTTGAGAAATAGCTAATTTGGCACTCTCTATTTTTACATGTTAACCTTATAATCTCATTGGATTCATGATGGTGAATAACACAAATGATCTTAACATCAAGAGAACACTGGTATAAGAAACCTGGCAGTTTTAGGGAGTGATTCTCCACCCTGCCTAACCTTTTTTCTTCCTCTTTTTCTTTTTTGTTTATTTTGTTTATTTGTTTTTTTCCTCCTTCTTCTGAAATTTGAGGAAATTTATCTGAATCAGGGGGAAGTATCCTTTTATATCCTCATTGAAATTTGTGCTTTTTCGACACATACTGCACCTGAGGGTTCAATTGCATTTGCCACGGCCCTGCCTCATCTCTCTCTGTTCCTCCAGACATGTTTGAAATAATTTGTGATTTTAATAATTACTACCATCTCCCTTAACAAAAATGCCCTCTTCTCTGAGCCTAGAAAAAACTTCAGAAAAATCTTCCCGAAGCAATCCAAGAAATTAATTTGCCCAGATGATTTTTTTTTCTAACCATATGAAGATATCACATAGCCTTCTTTCTTTTGATTCACATCGACTCTTGTCAAGTCCTGCTCTTAGACCCTCACCACAATTAAGTACATTCTAGTTTAAATATCTAGTTAATAAATAACTGGTAGATTAAGGCACCATGGATTTCATTTCTCTAATCTTCCATATTTTAAAGCAACTGGAGTTAAAAAAAAAAAGGAAATAGGAGGCATGTCAATGTCTGGCATGACATTCCAGAATAAGTATGTAGAAATTGAAATTTTTTCAAATAAATATTCTAAGTCAGTCCACCTAACAAGCTATTTGTAAAAATAAAGCAGTTAAGTATAACATACACCTCTATTATACATTATTTATACTGCAGTATCAGTTGTTTGTGCCACTTTGAAAAGGTTTCAGAATTTCAAAAAACCATCCAACATGGAAATAAAAATTTTGCCTGCAAATTTTGTCAGGCTGCAAGCTTCTTACACAATGTTTATAGCATTTCTGTCACCAAGGGCCTGTATAAATCTTTCTAAATATAGAAATTCAAATATAAATACTTCTTTTATTTATATTTAAAATATCATTGTTTGACTTAATTATAATATCACTTAAAAAGAACCTAAGTAATTTTTGAGTGTTGCACTATTAATTTTTTTTTAATTTTCCTTGTTAGAACTTTTAGGGTCAACACTAAAATTTGTGGGTTTAAGATAAAACTTAATTTTAAAAAAGATAGTGAAAAATGTACAGAATCTTACCACACTCACAAAACTTGGCTTCTGAAATTCACTCCATCTCCTTATTTCAAACACATTTATGCAGATTTTCAACACAATTTATTAATGTTTGTCTTTTATATGAAATAATAACAATTCCGGAGACTAACTCAATCTGTGATGGATTTCTTTCATCTTTGCCAGCCATTTGAAGAAAACCGTCTTGAATTTTTTTTTCCTTAATTTTCCTCTTTTTTTCTCCTTTCCACTGCCACATTTTCACTTTTCCTTTATTTCTGCACTAACGGAACATTATCAGGAATCCCTCTTCATTCATGGCCTGGCTGCCTCAGGACACTGGGTTAAATCTTAGCTCGGTGGGGAGTCAGACAAATGTTTGGAAAATCAGGGGGAAGCAGGGAGGATCAGAGTCCAGCATCCTGGGGCAATAGAGAATGGGAATAAATTGTTTGCAGCTACATGTTGTCACAGAAAGGAACAAATCTGCAGGGATTGTTTGCTTATAGTTTCTCAGACTTGTGTTTCCTGGTCTTCCTCACTTTTCAGGTATTTGAGACAAGCTCAACTAGTAGAATATCTTATTTTTCTTCTGGGTCTTTAATAACTTCAGTGAATGTTTCTAACAGTCTTCTTCCTCCTTTTCTCTCCTTACCCTGTTTTCTCTCTGCTTTTCCTCTTCTCTTTTATTTTTTTTTTTTCTTTTTTTTTATTTCTGAATGTCAGTAAGGACACCAAATATTCACTGCTCCGTGGGCCAATATGAACTTATGCAGGAATAAAAATTGTTATGTTAAAATCCAAAGAGTTATATAAACAATTAAACAATTAAATAAAACACTTTTGCATTGTGAGAGTGATCAAGAACTGAAACAGAAAGATGTGAATTTTCAATCCCTGGAAACATTCAAGAGGCATATGGACATGGTAATGAAAGATGGGAAAGAGGGACAGAACCAAGAAATGATGTGTGTGGTCTCAAGATTTATGTGTATGATGGGTTTTTAGATACAGAAACTCCCATTTCATAATAGCTTGGACTTAAAAAAAATTATTTTCATTCATGAGGGAGCAAACTGATGCAGTTTACTGCATGGAGATGATATTACAGCAAACGAAAATGTGGTTTTCTTACAACTCCTGTGTTGTCCCTGAAAATAAGCCTTCTGATTTGTTTAGTATAATGGAATCAGTTCTCATGAATTGTAAGATAAACAAGAATCATGTTTGCATTCTTTTGTAAAAGATATCACCTGATGGACTTCTCAAGTGAGCAGTGGAGATGGAGAGGTGGTGACTTCTTTGTCCAATCTCTGGTCATGGTCCAGATATTTATAGATACGAGGTCAACAATAAATGAGAGAGTTCTTTCCTTTTTCTCTGCCTGAATACCTGTTGAGTGTGTTGCTGTGCATTTCTATCTGTGCCACAGTAACACTCCTGTGCCTTTTGAATGAATGCTGTGTTGCTGTGAACAGCAACAGCCATTCATAGCTGAATCACTTGGCCAAGAGGACAAGGGCTTTGGCCATGCTGGGGCAGCCTGCAGACATGGCGATGCTCTCTGGGATTTGGATCCTCCTTGTTGATTTCATAACCCTTGTCTCCCAGGAAAATGAAAACACCAAATTCATTATTAATTAAGAGGAGACTTGGAATCTGCTTTACACGTGATATAGTTACTAGTACATGAAAGATAATTAGGCTTCAAAATGATGCCAGAGTTAGGAAAGGGCTGAGATTAAGCTGTCTACTGTGTGCAAGCCAATATATATGTTCAGCCATACCAACATATACCAATACCGACCTATCTCTCTCTCTATATCACTCTCTCTCTCTATTATCTCTCTATCTCTATTATCTCTCTCTCTCATCTCTCTCTTTTTATATACATATGTATTTACTCTCTCTCTCTCTCTCTCTGTGTATATATTATATATATATATATATTCACTAAACATTATTTGCTAAAAAACTTCTCCATAAATACATTAATTTATGCCAGCAGTCCAGTGCTTTAACCAATAAGAGTAATTATGTGCCTCTGGTTTGTAAGGGAATTGGGGAGTGACACACACAATTGGAGGGGAAGGATTGGCAGGAGTTCAGCATCAATTATTGTTGCTCAAATACTGCTTGTGGAAAAGCCCTGTGCTCCAGCTCCCTGCAGGTTCCACTCCTATACTAAAACCATTGCAAGACACAGGCCCAATCTTGTGCAAATTGAAATTTCTTCTCCACTTCAGGCTAAGTTGGTGCTTTTGAAAACCATTACTACAGATGCTATTATGGTTTGGCAGATTTTAAATATGCCTCATGCCCTTGCTGTGTGAAGCTTCTCCTTCCTTGCAGGGTAAAATCAGAAATTTGGATTAAAAGGCAGCAGAATAAGAAGACAAATGTTTGCATGTAGCTGGTTCCCTCATCAGAGATAGTAGGCATAAATGGTCAATTTCTGCCTGGCAGCTAATTTTTCCATTTGGACACAGCATAATCCCATGGGTGGGTGGCCCTGTGGCATCAGTTCTAGCTAAAAGCCTTCTAACATCCTACTTTCCTATCACTTTAAGCTCATTTTTAAGTCATTTTGATGGTTTCTCCTCTGCCTTTTAACTGAATTCTCCACCTTCACATTCGTCTTCACAGGAATGAATATCATGGGCACATTGATTTTAAAAGAAAATTTCATTCTTCTGTCTTTGGCTAGGATTAAATTCTTTGTTTTGATGCTTTTTTTGCCCACAGAAACAGGTCTTGTTTGGGGGTGTTATTTTTTAAACCATGCTGATATCAGCTGCCCTAGGTAAAAAAGACATATGTTCCTTGTGAGCTGTTGCTTCTTCCACGGCTGTCTAGACTCTCCAGAAACAAACTTAACAGTTTTCATAGGGAAAACATACTATTTTTCATAATGAAAATCTTTATCATCCTGTTTCCTTTCAGACCAGACATTTTTGGTGCACATTCTCTACATACCACAGCACATTTGGAGCGCTCAGTGGAATAAAAAAAGTTTTGTTTATTCAAATGGGACTCCTTGTTTGACATCTAATTATGACTGTTTATCTGCCAAGGCTATTCCAGCACTTGCAGTGCTCACAGTGCCAGGGAGACATCTGTTAAAAGCTTTTATTTCATGCCTAGAACGAACAAGGTGTATCTGCCACAAACATTCTCCATATGAGAAGGCTCCAAAATTAGAATGTGAGGCTGTATCACTCTGTTCCCTCACACAGAAGTACAAAATTCACTTAGAAAACTAATCTTCAGAGGTGTTAGACTGGGTCACTCTTATTCTCTCTCCCTTATGCTTCCTGGATTTATCTCACCAGTTCTGTCTCAGAAAGCTTGTATTCTTTTGTACTTAATTTTTTTTTGTGTAATTGTTGTCCTATTTTGTAGTTCACAAAATCTTTGTGTCAGTTTGCTGGTTTTTTTTGTTTGTTTGTTTGTTTTAAATCTCATAAGTGACAAAATTTTTCCATTAATTACTAACATCATGTTCCTACAGTTTCACAATGACTCCCATCGCAGCATCAGATCATTTCAATCTGCCACTTTCAATACAGGCAGAGGAAATGGCAGGATTTTTGTCAAGGGTTTTTATCAGAATGTATTTTTCTTTTCATGGTGGCTCATGTGTGCAATGACCGTGGAAGGATGATGGTGATGGCTGTGACTGACAGACACCTCCAGCTCCTCTGGGGGAAATTTCCACTGGAAAAAGCTGCAAATCCCAGTTGTTACCCTCAGTACCTCTGAGGGCAGAGATATAGATTAGTGTCAATATTTTGATTGTCACTGCAACTGGAGAATGAGGATGTCTGCACAGATCTCTTCAAAGCATTTTCAGTACTGTGGGTTTTTAATTAGAAAACAAGTATTTGCCTCAAAGCTGGAGCTGTCATCAGAGGTCCCATGTAGCTTTCAAGCCCACTAGTATTAATCTTCTTTGCATATCTTTAAGACTAAAAACCTTTCTAATTAAACTCTTAAAGCCTCTTATCTCTGTGGCCTGGTTGATGCTGCAGTGGAATATATCATTTCAACAACAATGAGTAAAATTGTAATTCCCTGCATAATACCAATGAAATTGATTGTAGAACATTATGTTCATTAGGAAGTAATAGATTTTTTTTTTTTTGAACATGTTTGATCAAAGCAGCTAGAATTTAATCCAGGCTGAGGAGCAGAATACTATTTCATACTACTTACTCGTTAATTCATGGCCAGGTCTTTTTTCATTTACTGAAAAAACAATTAATCAGTTTTA
The DNA here is from genome assembly GCA_013400255.1 of Sitta europaea. Lineage (NCBI taxonomy): Eukaryota > Metazoa > Chordata > Aves > Passeriformes > Sittidae > Sitta > Sitta europaea. The sequence goes on along the minus strand of VXBS01002813.1, from coordinate 34,346 downwards.
TGGGATGCATACAACGTATAGATTATCTATATAATAAAAAATATATATGCACAATACTGTTCAGCAGACAAAATTATCCTAAAGGGGAGCAAAAATAACTCTCATAATAAGGTATTTTTGTATTTCAAAAAAATGCAAGTGGGAAGTGAGTGAAAATTCTGAGCGATAAATGCAGTCTTTTTTTATGTTTTGTCCTGTTCAGGGACAGGAGTTGGACTTGATGGTTCTTGTGACCCCCTTCCAAATCTGGATATTCCATGATTCAAGTTTATTTTTAAACAGTTTTAGAACAATTGTGAGGTAAAATGCACCTGATCAGCCTTGTAGTAACATCTGCCTGCTTCCATTGCACAAATGTTGTGGAATAGATTGCTTAATGTAGTAAAATCAACCATAAGTAATTTGCAGTGTAAATGTTCTCTATATGAATTGTAAATAAGTGAGTGTCGAAGTAAATTACACTTAAATTTCTGTAAATGCCAAAAATACTTACTATTTGTTATTTCCATATAATTTCCAAATCATCTTTTCTCAGTTTTGCTTACTTTAGTTTTGATTGTCTTTGTTGTTGTGGTTTTTTTCCCCTGTAAGTTGTGTTCGATACTTTCAGTTGTTCTTTGTTTCATCATGTTTTCATTTTCTATATTGCTTTCTGAATAATTCTGGTTTATTTGAACAAATAAACATGGATTGCCTGTCTAAATCTGATTTAAATTTTCCACCAAGAAGTTTAGCTGTATAGCTGCAGGCAAACATGCACGCTAATTTGTCTTGGTATTTATTTTCTGCTTTAATAGCAGTGCCATAGTTTTTTGGAGAAAGCTTTCATGGGAAATTGGAACTTTATCTCACTCTTTCATCTTCCTATATTGCTGATAGAAAGAGTTCAATTGGATGAAATCCTATAAAATTCTGCTATAGTTACTACACATTTTTGATAGAGCTTACATATTAATTTGCTTCACTTATTATATGGAAATAATTTAATTTTATCTTTTCTTGGGGGGGGGTCTAAGTTGTTTGCATTGAGTGGGGATTTTCTCTGTTTTGGGGGATTTTTTTGTTCTGTTCGCCCTTTGTCATCTTCATGATTTGAAAAATTTCATCTTCCTTGGAATTTTCCTAAGGCAGACTTCAGGACTGATGTTTCAAAACTAACTTTACTTAATGGAAACAAAAGAGATGAAAATAATGTAACAGATAAGAAATTCTGTTTACTTTCCTGATCCAAGAGTATATTCAAATTAAAACTATTGAACATAGTGGGGCTAAAATTATTGAATGTAGTGGTGGTGGGAGGAAAAGGAATTTGAAAAATATTTGAAAAACAAGGTAATATTAAGAGATACTCATGAAAACAATATTGAATTGTATTGCTTTTAAGAGAGTTATCTGCACATTTTATTGCTTTTTAGATTCCAGGTGGATGAAAATTCTGACCTTTTACTTTTCTGAGACTTATCAGAAAATAAAGTCTGCAAATCTTTCTGGCAGCCTCTGCTACTCCAACACACACACACACACACACACACACACACACAGGCACAGACACACAAAAAGCACAGAATTAAAAAAAAAAAATTAGACATCTCTCTCATGTCTGGGTATAATAAATTCTTTCTTACAGCAGGCAATAAAGAATGAAATAAAAAAGTGAATTATTTGGAAACATATTTTGCATAATTTGTTTTGACACCTTTTCATCTGAAAAATGAAAATACTTTTCAATTAACTGTTTGGGTGTAGAATGACATTTTAGATCAGAGGTCCATAGAGGTGGTAAATAAAGTTGCTCTCGCTCTCAAATAAGTTATCACAATATTTTATAAAGCAGCCACAGGTAATGGCAATGCATATGTGAGCAGAATTGTTTTGTGAGGGGTGCCTGGCATGAGAATCCTGGACAGCTGCTGTTGTTTGTCCCGTGAAGGATCTCCAAGTCTGACTGTATTTCTTTTAATATGATGTTCTTAATCAGTATTAGGCAAAAGAAATATTACCACAGTGGGTTAGGCATTAATCCAGGTGAAAAGGACCAGGTTCAACTGCAAGAAATTGGAAAGCTGGTACAAAATGTTAATTTCCACCTTCCTCATCACCTTTCCTCCTTTTCTCCAGAGTGGCTGAACATCAGTGTATTCCTAACAGCAGAATCACAGAATCACGGAATCCTTGAGGTTGGAAAAAGCTTCCAACCTGTGCCCACATTGTCCCCAGAGCACTGAGTCTCACCTCCAGGGATGCTCACTGCAAATCTCCCTGGGCACTTCCAATGTCTGACACCCTTTCCATGGGGAAATTCTCACTGATATCCAATTTAATCCTCCCCTGGCCCAGCCTGAGGCCGTTCCCTCTGCTCCTGTGCCTGTCCCTGTTCCCAGATCCCAAATCCCCCTGGCTGTCCCCTCCTGTCAGGAGTTGTGCAGAGCCAGAAGGGCCCCCCTGATCCCCCTTCTCTCCAGGCTGAGCCCCTGCCCAGCTCCCTCAGCTGCTCCTCACAGGACTTACTCTCACATAATTGAGAAATTCTCATTGATTTTCAATTTTTTAATTTTTTCTCTGTGTGTGTATGTATTTTGTCTGAAGACAGTTTTTCTAAAACAGCTTGGGCAGATTCACTGCCTAGGAATGTAAAAAAGACTCATTCCAGAGTCATCTTGTCTGTGTGGATGCAGAAATCAGAATTTTGTAGCCAGAGGTAGATCTCCAGCTTCCTTCACTGCTGGGATTTGCCGCTCAGCTTTGTGTTTCATGTCATCCCATTTTGTTTCCATTGCCAAGTGTATCTTTGGCAAAGGTGGAACTCAAGGAGGTCTATTTTCGGGGTGCAGGGAAAGTGAATTGGGAATGACAGAAAAATAAAACTCCATACCACTCCTTAATTTTGCACCATGCCAATAAATGGCATTCACATTCCCAAAGGGGACATGGAATTAATTGGTTAAGGCATCTTAAGATTAACTACTGCTGAAATTCAGAATTATCCCATTGCTGCATCTGTTCAGCAGATGTGGAGCAGTTTATCCAGCTGCTGAAAATTCCCACACTGTTACATATTAAAGACCTCCCTCCCTTCCCAAGGTACTGATTGTTTCGGTCAAAATGTCATTTAAATGAAAGCAGCATCTGTTTTCCTCTCAAATTCAGAAGCTTTGTTTTTGGGGGGGGATTATTTAGGTTTTTTTCCTCCATTATTCATTTTATTCAGTCTTGTGTAAATAACTCAGAATTTTAAGGTGACCAATGTAACAGGTTTGAGAACCTGGACTATTTAGTTGTAAAAGTGAGGCATCTTAAATCCAAAACTGTCTTCCAAATGTTTTTCAGCACATAAACGAAGTAGCTATTGCAGTACTTTCCTTAAATGCTCATAATGAAAATTCAGAAACTCTTCATTCTCAACCTTACTGTGGCTCTTTTAATTTCCAGCTGTGTTTTCTTGTGGCTGAGCAATGATGACCACTACTTGAAATTTCTTTCACGCCTTGGAAACTCACCATGATAAACAATATGTATTATTTTCATCATGTCCATTCTTTAGGAGACTGTACAGGCCACTGGTAGTAAAACTAAATTGCATTTTATCATTGAAATGACTCGTACAATGCACAGCATAATAAAATGTCTTGTTCTCTACAGAAATTTAATCAAATACAGCCTTATGCCTGTGGTTTCTATTTGTTTTGAAAATAAAATATGTTGTAGGTTCCTTGTTTCTAATTATTTCTCTGTTTTCTCTTTTTTCTCCCTTCCATCTGTATTATTCTTCTTCAACATGGTTTTAAAAATTTATTTTTGCATAAAACATTTCCCAAACATAAGAAAATAGAAATTATGTATAACTGAATGGATGTGTGTAACTTTCTAAAAAAAAAAGTCTTTGAAGTTACATTTTATGTTAACTTTGATGCTAGAGTTTATATTGGATGAAAGGGAAAGATCAGGAAGATTCTGAATTGGTGTATTTAAGTTATTCTGCTCAGATTTTATTGATTCTTTAGTTGAAAAATAAAGACTTTTGAAAAAGCCAAAGAATCTGAGATAGAAATGATCTTTTGAATGGAAGCATTTTTTTATTTTCAATTAATATTTTTGCTATTATGGAATGACATTATTTAATTTAAAATTTGTACTACATATTTTCTCCAGAATAAGTATGTTTAGCTTTTTCATTTTTGACTCAAATAAAATGTATTATATTCAACCTAAGGAGAAACTAAATTAAATTATAAGACTTGTTGTTATGGGGACAGGAGACAATGTAGATTGAATTTTATTTCTTGCCTATATGGCGGGTAGTTTTTACAGCTTCAGTAATAATCCAACTTCCTAAAGAAATTCCTCACTCTTTTAGGTGAAAGTCTGAGAACAGCTGAAAAGGTACTTATATGAACTGAAATATTACTAAGGTAAATTATATATAGACACAAAAAAAAGAGGTTTATTTCCTAGACTCCAGTTTGTATTCCATGGAGTAACTTTCATCTTTAAAATAAAAGAGAAAGGGAATTTCAAATTAAAAACACTGGAGATGATGGTAATGATGATGATGATGAGTATCAAAATACCTTAGTTTCTTATTAGAAATGTCATTATTGCTCAAAGAAAACAGTGATTAAAATGAAATTCAGAATGGTAGTGATCAAAGTACTTTCAAACTCTATTTACTCAAATATTAGTTTGTGATTACTGCTTGTTATGAAGAGAAGCCACTTTTAAGTAGAATGTGAATTTCAAAGTTA
>VXBS01002813.1:0-23379 GCA_013400255.1 Sitta europaea | reverse complement strand
GTCACTGGCCAAGCTCCCTACTCGACTCCTGCGATTCTGCATCTGGTCGATGCTGTTCTATCCTGGCGCCAGCGTCCATCCCTACCAGCCACACGTCTGGACGCTCCAGAACTTTGTTACCGGCGCAGTCATAGGCCAGTCCGAGACCAACACTCCAGCCTGGACCATACGGCTCGAAGACATCTTCGGCAAAGACAATCCCAGACAAAGCACTCCGACCATCCTGGGAGGAACGTACTGGTGCCCGAGCAACAACCCCGGGAAAGAGTAGTGCACCTACCCCGGTTGGTGGTTCTGCGGGTATTGGGGGTGCGAAACCATCATGACCGGCAACAGGTGGACCAGGTGGGATCCTCCCCAAGAAGATAAGTTCCTGAAGGTAACAGGTTGGCCTTATAACTGTGAATTCGGCACAAACTACCAAGGTAAGCGCTATGGAAGTTGCTCACACCTCACCATCACAGTCCTGCAAGCCCAAGATCCATCATGGTCAGTAGGTAAGCTGTGGTCAGTATTTACACGAGACGATGCAGCAGTCATATATAAGCTCCATGACAGAGGCACAGTCATCCGGATCAGTAAGTCCCCATTGCCCAAACGACACATAGCGATAGGGCCGAACGAATTTGCCATCTTCCCAAGGAATGAACCACCTACACCAGTCATTCCAGCAGCGGGAAGACCGCTTGCCACCACGTCCCTATCGGGTCTGACCATAGTCGTTCCTATGCCTAAAGCTCCTCCAAAAAACATATTCACCCGAATGCTGTACGCAGCTTTCGAATCCCTCAATGCCACACAGCCCAACCTTACTAAGTCTTGCTGGCTGTGCTATGATTCCAGACCACCTTTCTATGAAGGGATAGGTTCCAATAGGACCTTTAGCTATTCCCAGGAAGCCAGCCCAAGGCAGTGTAAGTGGGAAACCTCCAGTAAAGGGATCACCCTAGGGATCATCTTGGGGTACGGAGTCTGCATAGGAAACAGACACATAAAGGCCCAAAGCAAAGAGCTGTGTAGCTCTCTAGCTCATTTAGACAAGCGAAAAGAGTGGGCCATTCCCGCATCAGGGAACACGTGGGCATGTCACACCACGGGACTTACCCCTTGTGTCTCTATAAAGCACTTTGACAGATCTAACGATTTCTGTGTCCAAGTCACTGTCATCCCCAGAATCCTCTATCACACAGACGAGGAAGTCATGCTGCATTTCGAAGCCGAACCACGCCGAGCTAAGCGAGAAATCGCCACAGCCATCAGCTTAGCTGTACTGCTGACCCTCGGAGGAACAGGAGCTGCTACCGGAATCACCTCACTGGCCACACAGAAACAAAGCCTGCAACAACTGCAGCGGACAATAGATGAGGATCTCCTTGAGATCCACAAAAACATCGTCAAACTGGAAGAGTCGCTGTTTTCCCTATCCGAAACGGTCCTTCAGAATAGACGGGGCTTGGAACTCCTCCTGATGCAGCAAGGAGGACTCTGCGCTGCCCTGAACGAGGAATGCTGCACTTATGTCAACCACTCAGGTCTAATCAGACAGTCCATGGCCGAGCTCAAGAACAGACTCGAGCGCTGTAGCCTNATAGATACGCCGTGGTCTCGTCTGAACCAGGTCACCAGCACCGCTGGTCGGCAACATACCTCCTAACCTGTTTCCCTCACTTACACCTACGGTAGTTCCAATACCTCCTTGTAATTGGAACCTGGAGTTGTCATCACCCCCTTCCAACTCCTCTCCTATCCTGACTCCTAACACTATATCTACCCTATCTTCTGTTTTGTTGCCTGGTGAGAGACAGGAAGTAAAGAAAAGAACCATCTCCAGATATCCCATGGTCCCAAATCCATATACCCATCTTAACCAAATTCCACCAGACCATGCGTCGTTTACAATTATAGACCTTAAAGACACCTTTTGGGCATGTTCTTTGGCTGAGGAATACAGAAACTGGTTTGCTTTTGAATCGGAAGACCCTGTCACAAAGTGTAAACAACAACTGAGGTAGACCCACCTTCCCCAAGGTTTCACTGAATCCCCGAACTTGTTTGGACAAGCTTTAGAAGGGATTCTAAAATAGCTTAAGTTAGAAGAGAATACTCAATTGATACAATATGTAGACGATTTGGTAATGTCAGAAGAACAAGAAAAAGTCAGAGCAACCAGCATAAAAGTACTAAATTTCTTAGGAGAAAAAGGTCTGAAAGTATCAAAGGAAAAATTACAGTTTGTAGAATCTGAAGTTACTTATTTAGGACACCTAATTGGAAAAGGGTATTAAAATCTCAGCCTGGAGAGAATATCTGCAATAATATCAATTCCAGCACCAAAAACAAAGAGCGATGTAAGAAAAATTCTAGGTTTATTTGGCTATTGCAAATTGTGGATTGACGAATATTCGCAAAGTGTTAAATTTCCATATGAAAAATAAGTAAACCCAGACCCAATCAATTAGACAGAGAAAGATGAAAATTTGCTACAAGAATAAAAGAATAAATTAACCTTTTCACCAGTATTGAGTCTACCAGATCTCAACAAAAATTTTGACCAGTTTGTAAATGCAGAGCAAGGAATAGTTTATGGAGTGTTAACCCAAAAATGGGGATAATTTCAAAAGCCAGTAGCTTATTTGTCAAAATTATTAGATCCAGTAGCACGAGGCTGGCCCACCTGCTTAAAAACCATGGCAGCTACTGTTGTATTAGTAGAAGAAGCTCAAAAACTAACCCTGCAAAAAAAAATTACTATACATACCCCACATGACCTTAGAACAGTATTGAATCAGAAAGCATCCCAATGGCTAACAAGCTCAAGATTATTGAAGTATGAAATTGCTCTGATAGAAACAAAAAAATTTGGAATTGGTAACTTCCAAAAGTTTAAACCCAGGGCAATTCTTGTTAGGTGAACCCCCAGAAAACATAATTGTCTAGAATTAATTGACAACCAAACCAAAGTAAGAGAAGATCTAAGAGACATCCCACTCCCTTATGGGAAAAAGTTATTTGCAGATGGATCCTCTAGAGTGGTAAATGGACAGTGAGTTTCAGGATATGCTGTAGTAGATGGAGAAGAAATGGAAATAGTAGAGATAGAAAAATTGCCACAAAGTTGGTCAGCCCAAATATGTGAGCTATATGCCCTGAAGAGAGGACTAGACTTACTAGATAAACAACAAGGAACTATCTATACTGACTCTAGATATGCCTTTAGGGTGGTCCATACATTTGGAAAGATTTGGGAGGAAAGAGGGTATTTAAATTCAAAAGGAAAAAGCCTGATACACAAAGAATTAATAAAAGAGGTTCTAATCTCACTACTAAAACCAGAAGAAGAGACTTTCCTTGGGAAAAGGAATATCCCCTGTGGATAGACTTCAGCATCACTCAAATTGTCAATTCTCTCAAAAAGAAAACAAAGCCAGTACTTTTTGGACATATAATAGGACTGATTTATATTTCTTGTATTTTTAGTCTCTTAGATAGGCCCAATTTCTTACCTAGAGATCAAGATCAGTTTTCCAAGGCTCTTGTTTTCCAGAATATTTCAGTCTTAGCATATCCATCTGTCGTAACAATTTGCAGTTGATCACTTTGAAAAGTCAGAGATATAAAATATTCCCCTACAGAATTTAGTCACCTTTCTCATTTCTCAGGCAAACGGAAACAAAAGCATTTTTCTGTATATTTTTGGTTTAATTTAATTTTTAACCAGCTTATAAAACAACATAATGCTGTTCATTTTGATGCTATTAGTTTTGACATTTAAAACTTGTGAGTTGCTGAAATTCAATAAGTTGTAGCTTAGTTTAATTTTTAATAAATGAGTATTGTATTTTTTTATGTATTTTTTTTTATTTGTGCTCTCAAATGTCATTTTCCAGCCCAACTTAGTCTGAACTTTATTCTCAAAAATGCTTTTTGAACCAAGCAGTGATGTCTCTGAGTTTATCCTGTTGTCATTACCACATTTCTTCTGTCCTGGTCTTTAATTCTCCAATCTCAAATAAATATATTACTTGTTGATGCCATATTGTTTGTAGAATGCAAATGTCTCATCACCAGTGTTCCAGAAATAACTTATTTTACATGAACATTTACTGGTTTTTTATTGTCCAGAAAGGTCTTTTATAGCCTATAATGCAGTGCTAAATATTATCCTCACTAAATAAGTACCCAAAATATTTTCATTTTAATAAGGACCTATGATTTAGATTCCACTCCTTTTTTTAAGTAATCCAAGAAGAAATATCAGACCTTGAAAGAATCAGTGATGATACCCAAAGTTTTGGGTTGGGATGTTTCATTGGCCTATTTGAAGACAAAATGAGAATGAGCTTTTTCTTCACTTTATACTCAAAGAACTGTAAAGAAATTGCAACTTTTACTTGTTGTATATTTCTAAAATCTGTTATATAAAGAAGAAAAAACAACCAAGAGTAAATTAGGTGATGTGTATTTTCACAGGTGTAACACATCCTACAGATTCCTGTGACGGAGGTGCAAAAACTCATCACCATGCTGCCGTGTTGAGTGGTAAATCAATGCCCAGACTTTTATTTCACTATTTATGAATGAAATGTTTATTTTGCTTCACGGCCAGGTGTTTTTGATTATGGAATCATAGAATCCCAGAATAATTTGTGTTGAATCTTACCCATTCTTATCCACAGGGCTTCTGTAACCCAAATGACAATTGACGAGACTGCTAAAAATCGTTCAAAATTATTAAATAGTAGACATATTAATAAATTACATTAGAGGAAAACAGATCAGTCCTTTGTACAAAAGAATTCCCTCACAGACCCGCTGGATTTCTTCAAATGGGTCAGTGTACACAGGAGACCCCACAGGGAGAGGCATAGACAAAATTCCAGCTTTAAAGCTCAGAACTCTGAGTAAATTTTATGAACATTAAAGGAAACATGACTAGTTTTCAGACTGGCAAGAACGTAAATGCAGAGTAGAAGAACCTAAGGTGGGAAAACAACCTTAATGTTTTCGCTAAAATTATACATGTAAACTAAATATCACTATTCGAGAAAGAGATTTTGTCTTTGCAATAGGCAGATCTATGAGAGTATCAGATCACCAGCACTAAGGGAAGAAACAAAATTATAAGAACTGTTGCAGAAAATTTGAAAATGTCAAGATGCATCTAGCTAGAACAGCAAATATTCAGAAAATTATTTCAATGTGTGTTCAAAAACTGGAGATTAAAAGACACACAGTTGATGAGTTTGATGTGCCCTCCATTGATATTCATATGCGTAATTTAATTTTTTTTTCAGTCATCCTTCACAATAAGACCTGAAATATTTTAAACGATTAGTTACTTCTCTGTGAACTGTCTGGACTTTTCTCTCACCAGTCCGTATAAATTTTTTGTGTTTGGTTTGTTGGATGTTTTCTTAACTAATGCAGTTTCATGCTGTTTGTGCTTCTAAAAATAACATTTGCATCAAGGCCAACTGCTCATGAAGAATTCAAAGTGCTTTTTGAGGTAGTGGATTATCTATGTGTTACAGGACAGAAAAGCAGAATTCTGAGAAAAAAACCCAAAACATGTGCTGGTAAATCCCTGTGGTACCACCAAACAGCTGCTCTTTTGTGCCTCATACCAGCATTATTCAGACAATGAGCTGGCTTCAATTGGTTCAAAGGGTTCTTTTCTCATCATTTGATTTTGAAGCCCACTAATGAGCATTTTTGTCTCTTGTTTGCTTTGAGAGCATCTCTAATGCACAGCCTTGACATATTTTGACCTTGAAAGATCCTGAGAGGGTGCAGGAATGGAGCACAAATTCCTTCACTTGTATAAGCTGATTACTATTAGAAAAGTCAGCATTTAAGAATCACTTATAATCACATTTGGAGGGGATTCTCATATAGCTATTGGCAGAATCTGCTTTTAATTCTGTGCTGATGTGCTTCAAATGGAGATGTTGTCACACTCCAAGGGGAAAAAAAATCCACATCATCTGAAGCCAGCATTTTGAAGTGCAGGCAAGATATAAAGCTTCACAAGAACAAGTCTTCAGGGGAGTTCAGATGTTGTGAACTCTGGATAAATAAATCAGTGAGGAAATGGCTTGGAGTAAGCTCAGTTCAACTAGAAAAAATAATTCATGCTTTGTATGAAATTCTATTCCCACTTGAAATTATAACAGAGTTGACTCTCTTTTCAGAGATTTTGTTCATTTGATTTGGTTGTAGCATGATGGAATAAAATGAAAGTACAGAGATTTTTAACCTTACAGCTCTTCATTTTTGTTTTTCAGGCATGGTGTTTAAGGTCTTGTGGGCATGCTCAGCAATAGCTTGGCCTGTGAGCAAGTATGGAATGCCCGTGTGGTGACACACCACCCATGGCTGTAGAAAGTTCTGAGCCCATTCTGAAGTGTAGGCAGGTGCATTATCCCTGTGGATGGCACATGGAAGGCCCAGGGTGGCAGAGCAGGCGAGCCAGTGCTGGACAGCATCACGGGCTTTCTCTCCAGTGTTGAGCAGGGGCCTCTAGGAAACGGGAATAGAGTCCATGGAAACATGAACATTCTTTAGATGACCAAATTCTGGAATGTGGGTCACATCAGTTTGCCAAATTGAGTTAGCTGTTCAGCCTTGGGAGTTAGTACCCTCTGCTAAAGGGGAAGGGGTAACTGCACCACAGGAGGGACAAGGTAATGAGATATCATGAGCCTAAGTGAGGATGTCAGTTGAAATTGCCAATGAAGAGACCAAGCATTCTGAGGAATAAAGTCATGAGACAATTTGGCCTGCCAAAGGTATTAGGTACCACAGCTGTCATGTAGTGATGTCCACAGAGCTGTTACCCTCTGCAATAGGCCCAGGGAATCCTGAGTGGGAATGAATATGCAGCACATAAAAATCATGCTGCCCATTGTTAATCAAAGCTCATCATCCCCCAAAAGCCCCTTGCCATCTAATGGTGCATGTTAAAGCTGGCTGAGCTGTTGTAACAGAGCTTGTCCAGAACAGTTGAGGCAGACCTTTACTAACAAAATTATCTGAACCATGTTTGCCTTTGCCATGAGGGGTTTTGTTGGAGAAGGGAATGGGCTGAGTTTTATATTGACCTGCAGGTATAAAGCAGGGTGGCACAGGAGTCCACAACATGATCTGTATCTCGCCCTCATAATCTGAATCAGTAACTCCAGGCAGTACAAGAAGTCCCAACCTGGCGGCAGAGGAACGGCCCTAATTGGAATGAGCGTTATCACCAAGGCTCCAGTGGGAGCTAAATGTCCCAAAGGTGTCATTGGAGCTATGGGTTCTCTGGAGCAAGGTCCAGACCAGCACTGCCTGTGGTGGCAGGCAGGAGTTCCCTTCCCAAATGTCCTGTCTCGCATTCTCAAATATTCTTTGATTCTCTGGGGCTCACAGATCCGCCCCTGCCAGAAGTTTCCCAGCTGTGTAACTTTCCCTGTACAGGGCACCACGTACGACAGTCAGCAGCCTAAGGCTTTCCTCTTCCACACCTGGGGACAATCCACAGAAGGTATTTTTGTCCGATCTCCTTGCTGAGAGCAATGCCTTTTAAAATGACCCATCAAGACACATTTCAAAAAAACTCACACACACGTGTTCAGAACCCAGAACTGTGCAGTTTAAGTCCCTGCCAAAGGGTTATTGTTATAAGCAGTAGTTCCCCCATTTTGGCAAGCTCTGACCATATCTGGTACATAACAAGTACATGGGTTACGAACAGTGAGCAATGCCCTTCTACAATACCATTTGTGTTTGTAAAAGCAAGCTGTAAAAAGGCAGACTGTAAACTGTGTCCCTGTTAGAGTCATTTTTATTCTGCTTTTCCAGTAGTGGGCAGTGAGGGCATCCGCAGCACTGAGAGATTCCAGGGAGCTTAGGGCATGATGGGAGTTGCCCCTTTCTTTCACTGGTGTGCTCAGCTCTGTAATTCCTCTATAGCCTGGCTCTGGATGTGCCAGCTGTCGGTTCGGTGCCTGTGTCACCGGGCCGGCTGTAACAGCCGCCCCGCTGCCCTCCTTCACAGTGGTTCCCGGCATTTCTGCCAGCACTGCTCCCGGTACCAGAGCACCCTGCTGAAGGGCCCTGCCATTCAGGGGTTTTATCAGGGTATTGTGATTCCATGGGGATTGGGTTCATGTTGGGATAAGGTAATTCTGTGGGGTGTGAATTGTTCTCTGTGTTCTGGTAGTGCTGAGGGTTCAGGGAATTAACTACCGAAGCCGTGTAACGGCTGACATCAGCATGACAGCCTTTAATGGCCACCATGATTGTCTGTGGTGGTCTCGGGATCAGTCTGGTAGCGTGTTGAAAGGTGGTAGAAAATGGATGGGAACAATTGGGTTGCCCAAAAAATAAGAACACTTAAACGTGGGAAAATAACAGTGACAGAACTTGTGCACTCTGTGGAGCAACTCCAAAGGACCAGAACACATGAGGAGCAAGGCCTTATATAGAGTAGGTCTAAGGGGTGGAGTCAGGGGTAGGAGGCAAATCAGGGGCTACGATTAGGAATATGTAAAATACTGAGGTGAAATCTAACAGGGGAAGAAAGCTTGTAACTGATTTCCATAGAGATTTGCAAAGGACCCTGGGAACTAACCATCAGTTCGACATATGCTTCCCAGGGTCTGAGGCCAACTCCTGGCCTTTTGAGGGTGAACGCCGGCTGGTCCTGAGTCCCTGCCAGCTCAGCCTTCACAATCCCCCAGGTATCAAGGTGCCCGCAAGCTTCCATATCGTTGTTCCTGGTGATGTCAAAAAGTCTCTGCCCTACATCTTGCCACCTTTCTGATTGATAGGCCAATAAAGGGAAAATCATTGGATTGATTAGACACCCAGGCCAGCAGGCTGCTCAGTTTCACATCAGCCACATTAACAGATTGCTGAGGTAGGAGCTGCCTTAGCTGGCCCAAGCTCTTGCTTTTTTCCAGGGATATTCTACCTCCCGTGTTTTCTCCCACTGGTCTAGTCAATCTCTGCATTATGTATGGGAACTTTAAATTCCTGAGTTCCTTCCCAAATGCAGGAGTTCCTTCCTGAACTCTTCCCAGATTCTTCCCAGAATCCTCTATTTTAATCCTTCCCCAAATTCTCTTCCTGAACGCTTCCCAGCTGATTCTTTGACCTAGTGGGAGATGTGGTTGGAGTGGAATTCACACACCTGAGGCACCTGCGTAAGTCCAGATTAGCGCCAGCCATTTGTAAGAGTAGGCACAAAATGACACGGACCCCCTTTGATGGCGATGTGAAGACACAAATGTCCCTGTCTGGAGGAAGGCATCAACAGCTTGACAAAGGCTGAAGGGAACACTCGGACTACTCCTTTTCCCAAGAGGTTCCTTTAGTGTTGGAAAGGAAGAAACAAGAAAGTCCTATAAATATGACTATTTAGCCAAAAATGCTAAGAATGCAGAAACTAGAAGAGACATTGAAATGAAAGCAGTGTTTGTTTGAATGTTTATAGAACAGCTTTGGCTGACCAAGGGTCTTTCTCTCTTTGTTAGGAATGTAATTTACAAACAGACACACCAAAGCCAGAACAGATCCTTCTTTCCTGGCCTGGCAGGAAATGCCCCCGATAAGATTTCGAGATTAGAACATAGTAAAACATGGTAGTGTAGCGATTCCTATAGGATGTATGTAAATGTAGAAAATTTGTATTTGTTACTAGATTGGTTACTGAGAAAGTAGAATATTCAACATAGAAAGAGATATAAGTCATTGTAAGAGGAGAGTTCGCTCTCTTACTCTCTTGCTCCACTCTCCTCTTATGCTGTTCACTCTTATGCTCTTGCTCTTGCCTCTTTTACACTCTTCTCTCCTCTCTTGGCTCTTCACTCCCTTACTCTCTTTGTTCTCTAGCCTGCTCTGAGCTAACTCTGAGCTGGGCTTTTTCACCCACACCCTATGTAATAAACTTCATAACTTAACCTCAGAGATCTCGCTTGAGTACTGTCCTGACCGTTCTGGCACGTAAACAGCTCCCACACTTTAGCTGAAGTTAGTAACAAGGACAGCACATGACAGCCCAAAATAATGCTGAAGATCTTTTATTTTTCCACCCCTCATTCCTGTGTGGGACTTGGTTTCTGGGTGCTGCAGGGTCTCCAGCGAGGCCTCAGAAATGCCCACCCTGTGGCTCATGATCTCCTCCAGCTGCAGCCGGTCCATCGGGTGCTTGCACAAACACCAGTCGGTCAGATGTTGGCACTCTGGGGAGAGAAGCCAGGTCATTCGCAGAAGGCTCCTGCCTAGCTGCCGCCTGCAGCACATGGGCCACGCTGCGTGTGCCCAGAGCTGCCCCGTGCAGCCTCAGACAACTCCTCAGATTTCACCTGTAGTCAGTGGCCAACTCACAGCAGCTTCCTGCTGGAGGAACCTCCTTGGTCTCCCAAGGTTCGTCTCTGCAGACAGGCATGGGCTGCTGCACAGTGTCCTGGCAGCTGTGGGCCGGCAACTGCTGGCTGCAGGACTCTTGCTGCTCCTCCAGCTGCTCCTGAACTGGCTCCTCTGGCTCGGGCTTGGCTCCCACTTGGACTCGCGGGCTTTCCCAAGCCACGTCAACCGTCGGGCTGCACCCATGTTGTTCAGGTCTGCAAGTCCAAGGGAGCTGGGAGACCTATCCACAGGCTCTGCACCTTCTGCAGGCTGACAGGTCTCACTGACCCTCTGAGAGGGATGCAGGTTGTCAGAGACAGCAGAGGCTCCTGATGAAATGAACGTGCTCTGACAGCCTGAGCATCTTGCAGGGATGGCAGGTGTACCCTGGTGTGCCATCCTTGCAAGGGTTGAGGCTCTCCCACGGATGGAAAATCTTGCTGGGAGCAGTTTCCTGAAGGGATGGAGGCTTGTGGAGGAGCCAGAGGAGCCACAACAGAGCAGGTGACCTTGCTTCACCAGCTCCTTAAGTTCGTTCCACAACGCCTGCCACATCCCCGAGTAGAGCGGCACAGGTGTCCCATTGCCAGGCAGAGCAGCAGCATCAGTTCCTGCAGCTCCTGGGCCTCTGCCATGCAGGGCCTGCAGCTGCCAGAGCCATGCAGGGCACTGGCGGGAGCACCTGGCCGCTTGCGGGGGGTGGCCCGAGGCCTGGTGGGCCTGGGAGCCGCAGGGGCTCCTTGGCTCCTCCGGGAGCCTCTGGGCCGGACCCCGGGGCGCTTGCACCTCCTTGGTATGTGTCTGCCACTGCCATGGTTGCCAGTGGCCAAGGGCCCACCAGAAAGCCACAGTGGCCAGCAGCAGGACAAGCATGGCCATTGGGACACCACTGTCACACATGGCTACGGCACGTCCCGTTGCAGCCGCACTGGCAACCGTGGGGGCTGGCCCGGCTTACATAGGCATGGTGATGGCACAGCGCAGTGGCCAGGACAGCTGTGTGATATCTCAGCCCTGCCTCCCAGCAGCGCTCAGCACCAGTGCCACAGGAGGGACCAAGGGGCTCCCCATGGGCCCTGGAGGGCCCTCTGGAGCAGAGCAGCTGGGAGATTCTGGTCCAAGGAGGACACGGGGATAAGGAGGGAAATGGGCATGGGGTCACCTCCTTGCTGGCTCAGCATGGCACGTGGATTGTCCAACACTGCAAAGTCCTTGAGGAGGGCAAGCCCTGCTCAGCCACATCCAAACCATATGTGTGTCAGCCACTACACTCCCATGCAGAATCCAAACCCAGCTCGGGGCCCCTGACTGGGAAGAAAATGGATCCTACCCCATTGAAAACCATTCCATCAGCCAGGTCTTCCCCAAGCACACCCTGTCCTTGCTCATCTCACACTTGGACTCCTGCTCCAGAAGGATTCTCTGAGGGACAGGATCCAAAATCCCCCTCAAATGCTGGAGTGGAACCTGCATTGCCTTCCCATCACCCATGAGGCCTGGTGCCCTTGTGGCAGCAGGATAATCAATCCTGTAGACAGGAATTTGCCTCTGTTATCTCATGCTGCCCATGGCTGATGCTGCCGTGTCCTTCCATCACTTCCCAGAAGTGCCATGTATGACCTTCTCCACCATTTTCCTGCAATCAAGATTAGATTAAAAGGCTGGAGTTTGCTGGAATGTTCCAAGCCCTTCTGTCATGTCAGATACAGCTGGAGCACATTGAGCCAGCATGGACCTCCTTGGGCTTTCAGAACCCTGGGGAGATGATTTAGGGGGTTCCTGGTGGGACATATTGTGATGAATTCCACCACAGCTCATGGATGTTGTTCTCGTCCTAGTTGTCCCCAGCAATCCCAAACTGAAGATCAGTGTCCCTCCCCCCACTGTTGGACACCCTTTGGCACCCAGAGAAGCCAGTGGCACTCAGCAGGGCCGGGGTCTGTGAGACAAGGACACTGAGAACAGCTGAAAGCAGAGAGGATGCCCAGAGAGCCGAATTGCCTCAGGATTCTGCTGGCCTGAGGGGGGTCAGCCTGTCCTGGGAGGATGCCTGGCGTGGCTTTGGGCATTGGCTCCTGCTGTCCCTGCTGGGCTGCGCAGCCACGGAGGGCTGAGTGTCAGACACCCACAGAGAGCTGGGAGACAGATTGTGGATGGGACACGGGATGCCAGGGACCTCCTGCCCCACGTGCCAGAATGGTGCCCACACCTCTCCTTCCCCTGGCCCCACAGCAAGCGGTCTCCCATTGCTCCAGCACCTTCAGGGATCCCTCAATCACAAAAAGGTGCCAAAGTCCAGCTTCCGGCTGGCCATGAACCTGTCCAAGGCTTGTGGCCACCCAGGGTCCATCCAAAAGTGGCTGCTCCAGGAGGTCAAAGAGGAGGCAGTGAGGAGAGCCCAGCAAGGCAGGGAGGGGACGAGATGGGGGGGCAGGGCAGGGAATGGGAGGGAATGCACTGAGTCGGGGAGGGCCAGGCACTGCAGGCTTGGCTCTGCTGGCTCTCAGGGTGCCCTGCATGGGCAGGGGCGGGTGCCAAGGGCCAGCCTACCACGTGTCTCGAGTGTCCTCTTGTCCCTACAGCCATGACCTTGGGACAGGTGGCTCTGCAAATCCCTTCCCTTCTCTCCTGCCAACGCACTCCAGGGAAAACACTTCCACTGCTCCATATCAGTGAGGCTCCCAGGAGTCTCCACACTGCTCTGGGGTCCTGGGGGTGGTGGCAGAGGAGAACCCTGAACCCTTTAGGTGAGAGCCAGAGGGGCTGTGGCAGTGGGATTTGGTATCCTGACACCCAATCCAGAGCCCACTGCCTCTCCCCAGCAAGCTCCAGACATCCTGGGGCCCCATGGTGGTCTATCCACGAGCTGGCTTCCAGCATGGATGACAGGACATGCTGGCAGTGCCACAGTGTTGGGATGCCCTCAGGGAAGGGGGTGGCCCAGGGTGGCAGGGGCACCATAAAAGCATTGGCTGGGGAGCACATCTGGGCCTTTCTTCAGCTCCTGCTGGCGTCACTGGAGAAGGCTGGGAGCCTCCGTGGAGCAGGAAAGTGCCATTCCAGCACATCCCTGAGTGTCTCTGTGCATCCCTGGCAGTGGCAGGCAGTGCCACAAAGTCAGAGAGCCCTTGTATCCCAGCTTCCAGGGCAGGGATAACAAGGAGGCCTTGTTCCTAGGGTCCTCCCTCAGGATAACTACAGGGGAACCCAGTACAGGACACTAAGAGCACCAAAGGCACAGGTGACAGGGATCCAGCAGCTGACCCTGTGCCAGGTTGTCCTGAGGGGCCAGGCTGGAGGATTTGCGCTGCAAACCGCAGGGACCAAGGGGTTCTGTGGGAGCCAGGGCACGGGTCTGGCAGCATGGAGCAGAGCTGATGGCAATGCCATGGGGAAGGGATCAGTGCATCCACAGGGCAGGAGGACATTGGGAGCGGGAGGGAGCACAGAGCCAGCGGCTGGTGGGAATGGATTGTCAGGGGTGTCGGGGGCTCCCATTCCACCAGGGACTCACCAGCCCAGAGCCCTTGCCAATGGCAGCATTGGGTGCAGACAGAGAGGAACTCTGGGCCCAGGGACACACAGGGACCTCTCCATCCACTGACAGCTTTATGTCCAAGGGTAAAAATTGCCAAGAAGTTCTTTGATTATTCAGGGGCTGAGTGGGATAGAGGAGCTCATCCATTTTATTCAACCACTATTGCTAAATGTGGGGGGTTGGTTTGAAAGGCACAAATTCCTGTTTGTTCCTCATTGTGATTATAATTTACTGGGAAGGGATTTTGTGACTAATCTCAGAATATAAATTAAGGTTATGAAAGAGGATATGGAAGCGACCACCATTGTAACTGTGTCAAATGTCTGAGAAGGCCTATGCTCGAGGACACCCAGAAGTGTGAGCTGTCCCGAGGAAATGTGGAAAGTGAGATTTGGAACCATCCAAATCACTTTGAAGCCACCAGGACAAGTGGCATCGGTAAAGCAATGCCCTGCTTCAAGGGAGGGAAGGAAAGGGCTCTCAGCCTGTCACTGAGTCCCTGTCAAAGGCAGGTCTTTTGGGCCACGGCTGTCTCCCTATAACACTGCTGTCCTGCCAGGTAAGAACCTGGCAGAATTGTAAAATGGTAAAAAAGTAGATGACCTGTGGCTGCTGCCCCACCTCTTCCAGACAGGGAAAATGAATTTGAATTTCACGTGGATGTTGAGCTGGGGCATGCCAAAGGAGTGCAAGAATATCATGGGGCAGTACTTGAGGATGATGGCCTATTTTTCTTAAATGCTAGACCCCTTGGTGAGGGGTGAGTGCTTTCAGGTCCTCCATCGTTTGCAAAATTATACAGTCGCTGCTTTAATGGTAACTGAGAAGGGCAGGAGGTTCTCTAATCCATCAAACCTCACATCAGGTTAAGGCTTTGTCACCCAAAAGAGCTTCTCATGGAACGGGAGGATGTAGAATTAAGAAGCAGGGAACTCCACCTGAATTTGTGTTGAGGGNAAGAGCTGCAAAATCTGCAGGGGCTGTTGGCACTCAGGGAGGGCCTCGGCCTCCCCCTGCCCCTCCTGCCCTCACAGCTGGGCTCAGCGGCCGCCTCTGGAGGCTTCTGGTTCTGTTTCCAAAAGGGCAGCCACTCTCCACCCTCCCCTCCTTCAATGACGCCGCCAGCTCTTCCCTCATTAACACCTTGATAATTAACGCACTGGCGGCCCAGAGCAGGCCTTGGCCCGAGCTCTGTGGGAAACTCGGACTCGGTGTGGCAGGGCAGAGATGCCCAGTGCTGGCCCCCCATGCAGGGCAGGGATCGGGGGCACTGTGGCTCCCCGGGAAAGATGTCCGTGCCAGCCCACACCCACGGGAAAGGGAGAGGAGCAAAGCAGGGGGCCAGAGACACAGCACCCCTCAGAAGCTCCCCAGCTCTGTGTCCTCCCCACTGCCCTGTCCCTTGCAGCTCCAGGCCACGTTTACAGGAGCTCAGGCAGAGGAAAACAATAGAAAGGAGCTGCACAGCCAGTTCCTGGAAGACAAATCCACCAATGGCCAGGAGGCTCCTGTGGCTCCTTCCTGAAAATCGGCCCTGTGGGGGACATGCCACAGGGTGTCCCAGGACACAGATCTGGACGCTGATTTCCTCTGGGATCTCCTTGGCACCCGTCCCAGGCCAGGATGGTCCTGGATCTGTCCCAGGAAGGTCCCTGGGGTGGGATGGGATGGGGGTGGCGTTGTCCCTCTCACACTCATTCCACTCATTGTCCCGTGCTCTTGCCTCTGGGGTGTTGACCCCCCTGTTTTAGGGTGTCCAGCCCCCTTCCCATGGGGAGGGTCCTTGGCAGCACCCATGGCATACCCAACCTCTGGGGGGGCTGGGAGCACTGGTGAGGGAGGGGGCTGTTCCTGGTGACCAGAACCTTGGCTGCTGCCGTGTGCCCGGGGCTTTCTGCCTGCTGGGCTGGGGGAACACCTTCCATGAGCTCAGCCCCACAGCTGCTCCTGCCCACAGCTCCTCCCAGACAGCATCCCCTGTCACCTGCTGCCCTCCCTTGGCCAGGGGCCTGGTGGCTCGTGCTAGACCCTTCTTCTTGCCCAGGAAGCCTCCTCCCAGGTAAAAGGGGGTCCCCCCAGAGCCCACTCTGCAGTTCAACCCCCTAGAGACAGGCAGAGACAAGCCCTTCCCCCCCTATCAAAGAGGGGGTAGGATCCCACACCAACACCCCAAATCACAGTGGGACAAAGAGTCAAGCCACCCACATCATCAGGGGCAAGGAAAATGCTCTGTGAGACTCTCTTTATTAAGGCCATAGCTGCTGTCCATGACCTAAAAAATTAGAACCTGGCAGTGACCTCAACCAAGATCAAAACGCAAAGAAACGTGAAATGCATTGTGACATGGTTTTATTTGGGATAATATAGGTCATCTCCCACAGCTCTCACAATGGGCACAGTGTGGGACAAAGCACTGGGACAGCCCAGCATTTCTTGAATCCTCAGGGAAGCATAAAAACCTGGCCATGCTTTAGCCAGCCCCTTCATGACCTGGGGATAAAACTCCCAGATGACCTTTCCCAGAAGCTCCAGGGGTGTGTGAGGTAATGCTGCGGAAAATGAGCACATGGGAGGCAGCCGAACTCCCTCAGCAGGGATTCCAAAGCACTTACAGGGTATCCTTTACCTCTTCTCTGTGCAGGACTCTGCTGCTTCTCAGGACCTTCTTCCTTCTCTTGGGATGAATACAGCATGGGCCGCAGCTCCAGGGGGATTCCACTCACCAGCCCTGCTCAGGCAGGACCCCATGTGCGAAGCTGCTTCCAGCCCGGGAAGCCCAACAGGAGCATGTGGAGCTGTGGGAGTGAGTCCACAGGAGGCCACAGAGCTGCTCCAAGGCTGGAGCCCCTATGGAACCAGGCTGCGAGTGTTGGGGGTGTTCAGCTGGAGAAGAGAAGGCTCTGCCCAGAGCACAGAGCCCCTTGCAGTGCCTGCAGTGGCTCCAGCAGAGCTGCAGAGGGTCTGGGATCACCTGGATCTTGGTGCAGCCAGCTCCCACCACGTTTGGTGGTGACTGAGCAGGGCTGAACTTCCCTTTTTCTCTCCTATTCCTCTTCCCCTTCTTCTTCCATCTCTCTCTCTCCTTTTATTCAAAATAGAATTTTTGTCCTCAACTAAAATCCTGTAGGGTCTGGGAACAAAAGTTATTTGACTTTTTTCATCTAATACTGTTTTGTTTTTTGTTTTTTTTTAATTTTATCACCNTTTTGTTTAGTACCAAAAAGAGACATTTGAAAGAGTTCCAGTTTGGGTTTGAATATCTGATAACTAAGAAATAAAATACAAATGAATGTAAAGTGATAGCCTGTGAAAATCTCAGGTCAGTAAAGGCAAATCAGTTAAAAAACTAGAAATTATAGGTGTTAATGAAAATAATAGCTGAGGAAAAGGCAGAACATTCTGTTTTATGATGCATCTTGAAAGGTCACGAAAACCCTCACAGAGTGCACTGTTGGCTTGCAAGGTGGTAGATATTACAGACACACCATTCCAGAAGGAACAAAGTGCTTTATGGAAGGAAACAACAGGAGAGATTGCTGAGGGGGGGCATCTGGGGAGCAGTCCTGAAGGCTCCTTTTCAAATCTTGGCCTATTTCTATGTTTATATTCATGACTGTCCACCAAAATCTTGAGAGGCTCCAATGAGGGACATGAGGTTTGTGGTCAGACTCAAAGATCTTAAAGGTTTTTTCCAAGTCAATCATCCTATGACTCAGTGATTTTTATGATTTCACAGCCTCTCCTGCTAAGTTCTCCTATTAGTGCATTCCCCTCATTCCTAAAGGTTTTTGTGTCCACTTTGAGTCTCCTAAGGTACAACATGTTCTTACCCCACTATTTTTACTATGTGACAATACCCAGAAAAGTGTGTCTTCATCATCTTTCCCATATTTAGTTGTAGGTGCTTGCCAGATCCATTTACTTCTAGCATTCGCTGTCTTGGAATAAACAATATTTATTTTGTATATTTGGGTACAGTATTTTATAATTCTTTGTACTAGTTTGAAGTCAATCCAGTGAGAGATTGTAAGTCAGAATTATAACTTTTTCTTAGAAAAAAAATTAAAAGAAACAAATAAATGCAGTAGTACAAGAATGCTGACAAAAACAAATACAACCTGACACTCTATGGTGGTAGCAGTGCCAAGCAGAGTGGTTCCGATGAAGAGAAGATCCAGCAGTACCTCTCATCCTCTGGGAGTCCAGTAGGTAAGCACTGCTCTGATGTTCAGAGTCTCAGCTTATATCCAGGCTGGAATGCTTGGTTCCTCCCTCTGGGCGGAGCATCTCACAATGGGATGATGAGTCATGTGATAAGGCCTGATGGGCCCATTAACAGAAGAGAATTCAAGTCAGGGAGGCAGGAAGCACTGCCTCACCTGGTTTCAACAGTTCATGAAGATGGTGATAGAATATGCTTCAACCCAGGACATTTTTAAACTTATCCTCATAGGTGAGTTCTCTTTCTCTAACCATCTTGCTAACCCGCTGCTGAACGATCTGTCGCTGCTCTCAAAACATCTCAAAAACTGAACCAGTGTTTCAGCTGTGGCCCCATTACTGCAGTCCAGAGGTAGGCAATGCCTTTTTCTGACCTGCTGGCTATGAAGTTTTCCTTACTATACATGAAAACATGTTTTCCACTCATTTCCAACCCAGCGACCACGCAGCCTGTTAGTCCTTTTCATCAGAGCATCCGCCCAACCGGTCAGCCTGTCCTTTACCTACCTGGACCCTCCGATCTCCTTCACAAAGTCATTCTGCCTCGCAGGTAAAACTGCACTTCATTTTTTTGAAATTCAGTATTAGTAGTAGAGTTTTCAAAGCTACTCTGGACTAAGTGCTACCATTTGTCAAATTAAACTATATGAAGGGATTAAAAAGGCCCCCATCATTGGGATGTTTGGAAGGCTGTTTGTGCTTGCTCTCCTTGAAGATGTCCCCTTCAGCTATCATGGACCTTCTCCTCGTTGCACGAGTTTTTTTATGTCATATTGTCCTTGTTCTTCCAGCACTCTCAGGTGAAATCCACCTGTCATTGTGGTGAATAACACACAACATGAAATTTTTCTTTGAATAGATTGGAGAGATGATCTGACTCTGTTTATTGGAAACAAATGACTCTTTTTTTTCTACATTTTGTTGTAGACTACTGTGATTGATGAAAGAAGGATAACTCTTTTATTTTCATTAATTAAATTAGAGGGATATTGAAAGAAAGTCTGTCCCACAGAAAGAAAGAATGTCTAAGCATGAGTTTTTGTTACAAAAACAATGCTGATATTTATGTTCAAGTTATGAGAATAAGTTTTAGAAATCTAAAACATTAAGAAAGGTGAACTTTAAAAACTCAAAAATTCTAAGTTTAAAAAACTAGACTGTATCCACCTGTCCTTATGGATTCTGAGCATCTTTTCTGTATATATATTTCTAATCCAGTAAATCACCCATGATAATGCTGATATAGTTCGTACCCTAGTCGTCTCAACTTCTACCCTGTGATAATTTATATATTTATATGTAAGTATATATATATTATGTATATATATGTACTCTCACATTTTGAAACCTTTTCAGTTTTGCTTAGAACATTTTTTTTTCCAAATGAAGAGAGTTTTCTACCATTAAACAAGAAAATTCTAATTCCTGCTGAATGATTAAAAGCCTCTGGAAAAAATCTGTTGTAAAATTACTGTTACCAGGCCAGAAGAACACTTCACAACTGTAGGCAGGGACTGCTAAGCTTTCTGTACTTTTATTCAGTTAATAGAAGCCAAAACTTTAGACTGAAGGAAACACTGAGCAGGCAACCATCTTCCAGAGTGTAACTGCTTGGCACACTGAATGAAAGCTCTAATTAACCATGATTTTTAGACATGCATGTGGAAAACCAAGTGTATTGCTGGTCTCTCCAAATGGAAATTCTGGTCCCAGTAGCCACACCTGCATTACCTGCAGTTAGTGTAAAATTCCAAAAATCTACTGCGGTTTGCATGAACAGCCAAGAAGACTACATAAGAAATTCTGTCATTTTCTTAATGTATTGGTATAATAAAAATATGTGAAGGCTGTGCCTGGCTAAACCAAGTACCTCCATGTTCAGCTTTTTTGTGTGTGATGTTTGGGAGATTATTTCTCAGAGTGACTGAGGGAGAGGCAGTCAGGCAGCACATATCCTACACCTCAGGAGACGTCCCTGATAAGATGAGAGATACAAGCATTATGAAAAGTGTTTCAAGGGTGCAATAAACCTTAAATTCTTCAGTTTAAGGAAAATTATTTCATTGTACTGTAAGTCTCAGAAATGTAAGCCTGTGGTGTGTGGGGGGAGTATGGCAGGAAGAAATATTTTATGTTCCCCTTTCACTGTTTAGGTTTTTTTGTTCTATTGGTGTGCCATTTTCAGAAAATCAGAATGCGTTCTATAGAAGAAAATCTGGGGATTAGCCCCCTGTACATCCCAAAATTACAAACCCTGAATTTTTAAACTCTGAATTTTTAAAATTTTTTTTTTATCTTAATTGTGTTACGGAAGTCAAGATTTCTTCCACTGTCACTTTCTTTGGATGCCTCCTCCTCACCCAATCATATTTTCCCCGCTCCTGAGAAAAACCCCTTTTCTCTGTACATTGGAGGGGAAAAAAAATGACCAAAAATTACTGATTGGTCTTTGGAATTTGTCTGGTGTCACGGAGCCCAGAAAGACTTTGTTCCTGAACCAGGGGCTGATTTAGAGCACTCAGTGCCCATCATGTTTATATGATCTCTTCCTGACAGAGGATTTCAAGGGTCTGCCTCTACAAGACCCTCTCACTTCTGATGTTTTGGGGTGGCTCTGTGCTGCATTTCCTGCACATCTCTTTCACACTTCCATTTAAATTCATGGCTTAAACTCCCATGTAAGTTAAGTGACATCTTTCGGTTCATTTTTCTGTGCATGAAATAAAGGAGGACCCTCAGAGGAGACCATGTACCATTAGGATTTGAGTAGAAAGCAAAAAAGCTTTCCTTAGATTCGGCATTTCCTCGACCTTTAGATTTTATGGGCAGTTTTAAATATTAAAATTTTAAATTTAAGGGAGGAAAAAAGTTTTAAGTGTTTAGGGAATTTTAATGGTCATGGAATAACATCAGTTCTAGGTGGAGGAATGTTAGATCTACTAAGTAATTTAGATGTCAAATGGGAAGAAATATTAGCCTTTTGGTTTTTTTTAAACTTCTAGGCACCAGCTTCTCATCTGAATATTTGTCTTATTAACAATCAAGACACTGTCTTTTACCTTTCCTACTACTTTTGTTAAAATAAAATTATGAAGCAATTTTATTACCTGCAGCTCTTGGCTACGATATTTGATTACCTTAAAAGTGGTGTGTGTTTGTGTAACTTCCCAGACTTCTCTGAGTCGAACAACCAAGTTTGTTCTCATTAAGCTCAAAGCAGTAACAAAAACCCTCAGTCTCTTCATGATTATTCCACATTTGAGTCCCCCATGATCTGAAAATCATGCTCCTGTGCATTGTAGGAAAATTGCTGTCCCCTGTCCTTTTGCCCTTTCAATACCTGGCAAACATTTTCTTGACGTCAAAGCTATCACAGTTGGAATGATGAGCTGATGAATAGGATATAGCCTTTTTCTAACACTTTTTTTCTTTTTCTCTTTTTAGTGTTGTACTGGATGTGATTGATGTAGACTGCAGCTTTTTGCTTTCTTTATTCTACAGATGGCTTCAGCTAATATGTTGTAATTTCATGCCCTTGGTATTTTTGCAGGGTATACCACAAGTAGAAAGACTTCAAGAAAGTGAGGTGATTTTTCCCCTTAAAAAAGAAAGATGTTTTGTTGGAGCTGAGAGTCCTGAAATTCCAACTGAAGAAACCAGACCTCCTGATTCATCTCACTAAACATATTAAGGCACAGCTGTCCATTATTTCATGCAACAGGTAAATGTGAAAGGACTAGGGATAGACAGCTGCAGCCTCAGAGCTCTGTTAAGCACGGCTCAACTCACTTTCATTGAATTTTTATCTTAGCTACTCTTAGCCCAGTGTAAAAAAGTAAAACGAGAGAAAAAAATAAAACGAGAGAGAAAAAAAAATTGAAATATAATTTCTCCTTCCTGATCATTCCTGATGCTATTTATAGCTATATTAAAATAATATATTAATATATTATGTCAAGGGCTTGGGGATAAGTTTGTTGAAAATAAAACCTGATAATAATTTCTCAGCATCTTGATGGGGAAATAAAAAAAAAAAATAAAAAAAGCAATTATTTTTGCTAACACTTTCCTCATCTCCCAAGGAGTTGCTTTCATATCTTTTTTTTCCACACCACTTCCTCCTGCAAGACAGGCAGTGTGCAGACATTGTGCTACCACAGGGTGTTTACAAGGGGAAGGTTATTGAGCTGTCCTGCTTTGTATATCACTTTAAAAGGGAAATTGCAATTAGTGCAAGGCACCAGACAAAGAAGAGAGGTAAAATAATGACTTGGACTTCAAGGTTTTCCTTGATTTCCTAAACACTCCAGCCAGAGTGAGTTTGGTGAAGAGTATGTGTTAAAAGCTGTGGTTTTAACAGACTGCGACCTGTGTTTTTGCTGCTTGGGGCTGGAAATATACTGAGGAACCGACTGCCTCAACAGCTTTAAAAAACTTCTAAACTCCTTTTCTGCAGCTCACACCATTTTCATCGCACCCATGCTTTTACCAACTTTGGGTTGCCACTTTACAGTGTCATTAATTTTCAATGTGGGTAAGCATGCAGGTTATTTTATTTTTTTACAAAGAGTAAATATTTGCATTGTAGCTGTGGGAAAGAAAGAAAAAAAATAAGAAAGTATATAAAGTGCAATTTTTCTCTCTCGAGTAAGAAATTTGCGGGTATATGTAATTTTAACTGAGCTTAGACAGACCACATGTAGCCCAGAAGCACAGGCGGGAAATCATGGCAGAAGAAAGTCATATTGTTAATACTGACATATCATAATCATAACAATTAACCTGCCCTGGAACTTCAGATTTGTCAGTTAAAGCAAAATAAAAAAAAATATTCCTCATTGAAAACATGTTTCTTTGAGCAGAGTATTTGTCCTTCAACGTTTCTGATACAGAACATTTCTTTATATTTTTTCTGCAGCAACTTGATAGTCCAAGGTACAAAACCAAGTTCTTACTTTAAAACAGAAGAGTAGTTTCTATTAGAATAACAAAATACGGTTCTTTGCTGCCTCAAGCGATGCACTTAGGTGCACAATGATATGCAGTGGCAAGAAGTTGTTTATGTAAAGAATTTAAAGGTACCATTTTTACTGATGGCTTAGTCTGTTTGATATTTCACATGAAAGAAATGTGCCAGTCCTTTTTAAATTCTTCCATCTTACCCCTGATTTTGGTGGTGCTTCTCATTACTCCAGAAAGCAACACAGCTATTTCACTTTTATTAAGTGGAG